>CM049841.1:43987457-44217457 GCA_027422415.1 Schizothorax lantsangensis
TAATTATTTATATAACATTTTACCCCTAAAAACATGATAAAAGTAGATAGTATATTTGAAGGTGGTGATACGTGGTGAATTTTTTCTTCAGTTCAGTAACACTTACATACCCTAAACTTAACAGTTGTATTCCTATCTATATTCTGAAGGGGTTTACTGAGGGGTTTGTTCATATATCATTCACACTGATTTATATAACATTTTACCCCTGTAAACATGGTAAAAGTATATATATCTGAAGGTGGTGAATTTTTCTCCACTTCAGTAACACTTAAGCCCTATTCTCACAGGATTAGTATTATCTTGGGACCTGTTGTGATTCTTAAATGACCCCCCCCCCCCCCCCCCCCCCCTCCCCACATCTGAATTTTGTGTGGTGCATTCGCACGGGATAAGCGAAACCTGTGATTTTACTCGAATTTACTGACTTTAAGAGTCCCGTTCTATGGTCCGGTTAGATGGATTTAAAAAATAAACTAATATAGTTTCATGCCCTGTGTCATTTACATTTCACCAGGTTAAAATAATATCTCAAGCTTTATGCTTGATTTATTTGTAACACATTAACCTCGAAACCTTTTCAGCTTTCTCTTTCTGCAAATTTCTCTTTCTGCAAATTTTTTTACAAATGACTAGAGGTCACAGGTAATACTAATCCTGTGTGAATAGGGCTTTACATACCCTAAACTTAACATTTTTATTCCTATCTATCTATATTCTGAAGGGTTTTACTTAGCAGTTTGTTCACATATCAGATTGTTCATATTAGCCTAAAAACATGGTAAAAAAGCACACGATTAAAGTTGGTGAGTTTCTTTCTCCACTTTAGCAGCACTTTCATACACAAAACTTAGCAGTTTTATTCCTATCTATATTCTGAAGGATTTTACTGACGGGTTTGTTCATGTATCATTCACACTGATTTATAAAACATTCCTAAAAACATGGCAAAAATGTGTTTGTTTTCTGTCTGTTGACAGTTTTTCTGATTTATGAAGTGATAAAAAGAGAAATCCAAAATCCCCTCTGGAAAAACCTTTAACTCTAATATGACAACAAAATCAAACAAGAATTTTCAACTTGGCTTTATCTAATTTTCAAATTTATTTTGTCATTTTTTTTTTTTTTCTGTTGCTATTATTGTTGTTACTGTTATTGTTTAAAACCAGTGGCATATACACAAACTGTGACTAGGGTCCATGAACTGGTGGTCATCAATATAGTTTTTTGTTAATATCTGATGATAAAATGCTGATATACAGTATATACTTAAATTTATAGCATTTACTCAAACTGATGAACTGAAATGAACACTTATCTTACACAGTATTTACTCAAAACTCACAAGAACAAAATGTTTACCTATTGACAGATTATGGAGTTGACACTAGATGAACTATTACACTGGTTGGGTTTTTGAAATTTGAAACTACCAAATATGGGCCAATTTATCAACCTGGTCAATATCACTAGAATGAAGGGTTATTTGAGGTATTCTTAGCAATCTGCTGTTGTAATCTATAAGCTGAACAGAACGTGTGTGGACATAATGTACTGCAAACATACCTGCGGAGTGATAGAGCGGCAGGCAGCAGTAAACAACATCATCTGGCCGCAGACCGAAGGAGTAATATCCAAATGCAGCGATGCGATAATACCTGTTTACACAGCGCACACAAACACAGAGTGAAGCGGTTGCACACATGATGTCTGCACGGTATTTTAAGAACAGCGTTGCACAAACCTGCTGTGAACTATGATAGCAGCTTTAGGTAAACCCGTTGTTCCTGAGGTGTAGATGTAAAATAACCTGTCTGAGACCAGAAACACACGTGTCACACATCAAAATGAGCACATACTGTATCATACAATGCTGTAGCTTTGTAGATAATTATAACGACTTCAGATTAATTAAACCCTGCATTACCACTAAAAGAAGAAATACCCATAAAATTAGGAATTTAGATTTATTTTAACTCTAAAATGAATACAGCTGTCAGCTTTTCTAATATATTAAGTGGAGGTCATTTCAGCTCACTTTCCAACAATTTTCCATAACTTATCCACTCTTTATTATAAGCACGGTGGCCGAGAGAGCTCATCTCACCGTATATAAGACTTTTTTGTAAAAAAAAACTTTTGTAGTGATTGCATTCCAACAGAAATTTTGAATAAACACAGTAGTCAACATTTGAAGTGGATCCAAAAAGTTAATCAAAGTTGTCTTAAGACAAGAACACATTTTGGTTTTAGGCTTCAGGACAACTTTGATGAAAGGTTTTGATCCACTTCAAATGTTGACTACTGTATTTTATAGCTGAGCAAATCTAGAAAATAATTTATATTCACTATGACAATTTCCATGACTATTTAGTATTTGCTAATTTCCAGGCCTGTAAATTAGATATTGTCTAAATTAGACAAACCTTTTGGAGCAATGTGATTCTCTACTTTGTCACATTATTTTCATGAAAAAAGACCACCCTGCCCAAACTTTACTTTTGGGTTTTATTGTAATTCTTCGTAATATTTTAAATATATTTAATTTTCAACAGCACCATTAAACAAAATATAAATAGAATATAAAACCTAATAAAGAAAAAATAAATAAATAAATAGCCTTAGTTCTTTATATTATCTATCTATCTGCCTATATATATATATATATATATATAGTTTAAAAATATTCTAATTTGATTATTTAATGTAATACAGTAATTTACTGCTATAGTTCAATGATCGTTCATTTTAAATCTGCAAAAATAAGAATTTGGTAGAAGTTTTTTTAAGAAATCATTTAAATATTTTATAGCCAAAAAAAACAATATTCACAAAAAAATAAAAATGAAATACTTTTTTAGGATTTGATCATTTATAGGCCTGTAAAGCAACTAACGTTCCCTGATATTTCCAGGTTTTGCATTACTGTAAAAATCCTTGTTTTATTCAAAGTGATTTACACTCATTACAGTTAACCTGAAGTAAACTCTCACTCTACACACATTAAAATCATCACTGACTACACAGGTTATGTAATGAAGGACGTGAATCAAACTGTGTCCCACACATGCATCATGGGGGAAAGGTCAGGAATACATTGTGTGACTCATGTTTCCAGCTGAAGACGCTGCTGGGCGTCCCAGAGAGAGAGGTTGTGTCAGATCTGACTCGCGTCTAGAGACGACTGAGCCCAAATGAACTAAACACACACACACGTACGGGATCAGGCCAGTTGACTGGGTCAGAGGTGAATTAACCAATGACCGTTCAGCCTCTGACACATTTACAAGCCCTCCGTCCATCAGTCCATCTGTCCCAGACACTGGTGTCTTTCTCCTCGATCTCCTGATCCTGGTTTCTGTGCGTCTCCTCAGGGACCGGATCTGTTTTCTGCTCTCTTTCTCCCTTCATCATGTTTTTCCCAAACAATCTGCTTTTGTAGCTCAGACGTTCTTTCTTTCTTTCTTTCAGTCTCTCTCTCTCTCTCTTTCAGGCGCTGCACTTGGCTGGTATGTAACCTTTTGCCCACATTAACACTCGCTCGCGCGCTGAAAACACACATAATACCACTGCCTCTCTCTCTCTCTCTCTCTCTCTCTCTCTCTCTCTCTCTCTCTCTCTCTCTCTCTCTCTCTCTCTCTCTCTCTCTCTCTCTCTCTCTCTCGCTCTCTCTTTGTAAAGGGGTGAATCTCACACAACCTGCCAAAAACACATCCGGCTCACATTCACCCCAAACTCACAAGCAAGAAACAAGAATTAGATAGAGCATTAAGAAAATGTAGCCTGTTTTTAAGACTA
Organism: Schizothorax lantsangensis; assembly: GCA_027422415.1. Taxonomy (NCBI): domain Eukaryota; kingdom Metazoa; phylum Chordata; class Actinopteri; order Cypriniformes; family Cyprinidae; genus Schizothorax; species Schizothorax lantsangensis. Next base: position 43,991,256 of record CM049841.1, read on the forward strand.
TTAAGATATTTAACATTTTGAAATCTTTACTTTTAGCCAACTAAGCACATTTCCCCCAAAAGAAAACTATTTACTTTATTTATTGTAATAATTTTATTAACATTTTAAATACAATGTAATAATGTTTTTTTCATCATGGTAATATTTGTAATTATTAATTTATGCCAATTTAAATAATGTAAACATAATATATAAAATAAGCAATATAACAAGACCATTTAATATTTTCAATATTGTGACATTATTGTCATAATATATAAGAAATAATCACATACAATACAATATATTGTACAAATAAAATTAAAATTAAGAAATAATTTAGATATTTAATATAAGATTATAAATTAATAAAATAATTAATTTATCATGGTAATATTCACTTATGCAGCTTTTAAATAATATAACGATATAATGAAAATATAATGAGAATCTAATGAAAATCAATATTTAAAACATTATAATTTTATAATATCAAAAATAACAAAAATTAGTTGTTATTATATTTTATTGCTATTGTCAGGTTTTGTATTTATTGTTGTAAAGGTGCTATATAAATACATTTGACATCTGATGAATAAATATATATATAAAATAGTACTGAGAATTACAATACTAAAACTCAAAAATAAGAGTGTTGAAAATACGCCGTATTTTATTGTCACAAATAAAATAATAATAATAATGTCACAAAGTTAAATAAAGAGCCTAAAAGAGGGTTTGTCTTCTTTAGGCAAAATATAATTTCTCTGAATTGTTTTTTGCTATGAAATGTGACCTGACGATTACAACATCTAATGCATCTGAAGACATGTGGAGACATTTACCTGCTGTAAAATAAACTCATTCACACACTCAGAAATATGCAGCACCTCATCCATAAACACAAACACAAACACACACACACATACACACACACACACACACACACACACACATACACACACACACATACACACCGTTGAAGCCCTTGTTGTGTGTGACGGCGGGCGGTGAGTCAGGAGATGAAGCCAGCAGATCGTCCAGATTCTGAGCCGACAGCGAATCCAAAGCCTCGTCCGCAGTCGAGCCGGTACAGAAGAGAGAAAGAGAGCTGAGAGACTCCTTCACCTCCAACACCGCTACAGACACACAGACAGATCAGTGAGCAGTTTATCAGGGCTTTTAATGAAGAAGATATTAGATCCATTTATTAGTACATTTATTATTACATATTTATTGTATATTCATTACTATTTATATTATTATTTTATATTATTGTTTATTATTATATTTACTGTACACACATATTTATATATATATTTTTTTTTTTTACGAAAATCAGACATTTATCATTATAATAATTTATATTTATATATTTATCATTATTATTTAGGCCTATTATTGTTATATTTATTGTTATTTATATCATTATTTATTTATTTATTTTCATTTCATGCAAAATACCATAAGGTTTGTTCTTTTTTTACTCTTGCATTTACAAAATCTTTATTTTGCTACTTGTTAATGCCTTTCAGACATTTGATTGATTTATTATATATCTATTATATTCATCACTACATTTTTTAATGCAAAATACCTACTCGTTAATGTAAGTCAGAAACACATTTTCACTCTACAGAGCATCTGATTGGACAACAGTTTGTATGCATCCCTAATTAGGCTATAATGTCATTGTTATTATTAATTACTAAAATAAGAACATAGTATGTACGTGAGTAACAGGACTGTAAAATAAAGTGCTACCAAACTGTTTTTGAATGTTTATTGAACAACGTTTGAACAAATATTTGGCTAAATTTGTCACATTTTCTCAAATTAAATTGTTATGTAGCTATATGACCACACTTGATATCTCAAATATCTCCAATGGCCTTTGAAAATATATCATGTCACAACAAAATATATATCATGTCTCACCATCCAGAAGCTCCTCCCCGAACACCATCCCTTGCGCTCCGGACACACCCACGCAGTGCATCAGCGAATCGCGTCGCAGGTTGAAATTGATGAGCGCCGGCTCCACTCCCACTTTAGCCAGTCCGAGCCACAGCGCCACCATGATCGGCCGGCTCTCCATGAAGATGGCCACCACGTCTCCTGACCTCCAGCCCTGAGCCACGGCCCACTGCGCCACAGCGTTCGAGCGCCGGTCCAGCTCAGAGAAGCTCCACACCTCGCCCGTCGACTCCTCCACCAGAGCCGCTTTCTCCGGGTGGAGCGCCACCCGCTGGGCGAATATGGACGGGACGGTGCTGTGCGTGCGAACATAATGACTCATGAAGGATTTGACACGCAGCAGTGCCTGCAGACCACTGGAGGGGAGAGAGAACGAAAGAGATAAATATGTGTACACTGTAAAATTTACCGTGATTTTAACAGTAAAAAACTGTGAAAATGCTACAGTAAAAACCTGTTAAATGGTTAACGGTAAGTTTCTGTAAAATTTACAGGGAAAAACTGAAAACTGAAGTTCCCAGAATTCCCTGCATTGCATTTCAAATTATGTTTCTTCTTATCAGTTATGTTTATTAGGGTTGTATGCAGGGGCAGATTTAGTTAATTGGGGGCCCCAGGCAAATATAGGAATGGGGCTCTGTACATTTGCACACATTTACCTAGATCAACCTTGAGGTTCCTTTTTTTGTTGTGATGCTTGCTGCTGCACAATGGTGCCACATTGTTGAGTCCAATGTTTCTAATTTTTTCATGTACATGTTATAATGGGATTCTTTCATTTACATTTATGCATTTAGCAGATGCTTTTATCCAAAGCGACTTATAGTGCATTCAGGCTATACATTTTTTATCAGTATCTGTGTTCCCTAGAAATTGAACCCACAACCTTTTGCGCTGCTAACGCAATGCTCTACCACTGAGCCACAGGAACACAGGAACACATTTACATTTATTCATTTAGCAGACACGTTTATTCTTTCATGTTGTAGACCACAAAATAGCAATTGATTTACCATTGAGATACAAGTTTTAACAAAAAAACTAAATAAATTATAAATTGATAAACCTCACAATTGAACCTTTAAACCATTTTTTTAAGAAAAGGGATGAGTCAGAAGTATACATTATTATAATATTTAAAACGGGTTTATGTGGGTGGATTTTCGCATTGGTCTGAACAAAAACTGCAGACTGGATTATTGAAAATGCACATTCATTCTCTGCCAGAAGGAGGTGTCAGAAATATAGTGGTTTCCCCGGTAACGACTGTAAACAAAGCAGTGCTCAGCTCATAAATTATACTTTATCAGGTAAAATGAAAATGCCATCGAAACTTTTCTGAAGACATTCGGTTCCCTTCAGAGGTTCATTCATATACAGGTGCATCTCAATAAATTAGAATGTTGTGGAAAAGTTCATTTATTTCAGTAATTCAACTCAAATTGTGAAACTCGTGTATTAAATAAATTCAATGCACACAGACTGAAGTAGTTTAAGTCTTTGGTTCTTTTAATTGTGATGATTTAGGCTCACATTTAACAAAAACCCACCAATTCACTATCTCAACAAATTAGAATACTTCATAAGACCAATAAAAAAAACATGTTTTGTGAATTGTTGGCCTTCTGGAAAGTATGTTCATTTACTGTATATGTACTCAATACTTGGTAGGGGCTCTTTTTGCTTTAATTACTGCCTCAATTCGGCGTGGCATGGAGGTGATCAGTTTGTGGCACTGCTGAGGTGGTATGGAAGCCCAGGTTTCTTTGACAGTGGCCTTCAGCTCATCTGCATTGTTGGGTCTGGTGTATCTCATCTTCCTAATACCCCATAGATTCTCTATGGGGTTCAGGTCAGGTGAGTTTGCTGGCCAATCAAGCACAGTAACACCATGGTCATTGAACCAGCTTTTGGTACCTTTGGCAGTGTGGGAAGGTGCCAAGTCCTGCTGGAAAGTGAAATCAGCATCTCCATAAAGCTTGTCAGCAGAAGGAAGTATGAAGTGCTCTAAAATTTCCTGGTAGATGGCTGCGTTGACTGTGGACTTCAGAAAACACAGTGGACCAACACCAGCAGATGACATGGCAGCCCAAATCATCACTGACTGTGGAAACTTCACACTGGACTTCAAGCAACATGGACTCTGTGCCTCTCCACTCTTCCTCCAGACTCTGGGACCTTGTTTCCAAATGAAATGCAAAATTTACGTTCATCTGAAAAGAGGACTTTGGACCACTGAGCAACAGTCCAGTTCTTTTTCTCCACAGCCCAGGTAAGATGCTTCTGACGTTGTCTCTGGTTCAGAAGTGGCTTGGTAGCCCTTTTCCTGAAGACGTCTGAGCGTGGTGACTCTTGATGCACTGACTCCAGCTTCAGTCCACTCCTTGTGAAGCTCTCACAAGTGTTTGAATCAACATTGCTTGACTGTATTCTCAAGCTTGCAGTCATCCCTGTTGCTTGTGCACCTTTTCCTACCCAAATTCTTCCTTCCAGTCAACTTTGCATTTAATATGCTTTGATACAGCACTCTGTAAACAGCCACACCTTTCAGTAATGACCTTCTGTGATTTACCCTGTTTGTGGAGGGTGTCAATGTTTGTCTTCTGGATCATTGCCAACTCAGCAGTCTTCCCCATTATTGTGGTTTCAAAGAACAAGAGATACCCCGAATTTATACTCAATGGATGGTCATTTATTGAAACTCAAATGTAAATATTATAATATTTTGAGATACTGATTTTTGACTTTCATCAAAATTAAAACAAAAAAAACTTTTGAAATGTTTTACTTTACAAGTAATGAATCTAAAATATATGAAAGTTTCACTTTTTGAAATAAGTTACAAGAAAAAATGAACTTTTTCACGACATTCTAATTTATTGAGATGCACCTGTAAAAACTTGAATTAGCGAGAATGAGAAAAGTGTGAAAAATATATAGCCGAGGAAAGTCCACTGATGAGTTACCAGCATAAGCCTACATTTAATTTGAGTCATTGTAACTTAGGGCTGTCAATCGATTAAAATATTTAATCACATGATTGTCATGAGTTAACTCGTGATTAATCACAACTTAATCGCACATTTTTATTTGTTCTAAATGTACCTTAAATTAATACTTTTCAAGTTTTTAATACTCTAATCAACATGGGCATGGACAAATATGGATGCTTTATGCAATACATGTTTATTATTAATGAAACCATAGTTAACATAGAGCATGAAGAGTAGACATGTTTCATAGGTCATAGATGTTTTCAAAGAGCTGATTCATGTCTAAACATGAAAAAAAGAACATAGAAATACCAGGTTCCTATTACTTCTCTTTCTTTGCACTGAGCAATTTACTTACACAAACCTGTTTACATTTTCACACGACAGGGCAGCTCACTTCTTCTGAACATGCAAAATGTACATTTATTATTTATTATTACATTTATTATTACATGTGCCACATACACCTAAATTCTCAATAAAACTGTTTTCATTGGTATATTTTTTCTGTTTCTGTTGTCAGACACCGGGATGAATATGAAATTGTGACTGAAACACGACCCATTAAGACTACATAACCAGCTCTTACAAGTTGTTGATCTGCACAAAAATACTGATTTATAATCGTGCCGTCGTCTGATAAAATCAAATAGGCTACACATAAGATAAAGACAATAGCTGTGCTGTGATTTCGGCTATACTTGCATGTAAAATTAGAGAAGCAACATAATATCTGTGTTTAACTGAAAGCGCAGCTACTTTCAGCCGCTCAACAGAGCAGATGCAGAGAGAGAGAGAGAGAGAGAGAGAGAGAGAGAGAGGTGTGCGCGCGCTGGGAAAGAGAGACCTCGCGCTCGTGCGGCAGTCAGCTTCAGATGCATAATATTTATATTTGCTACAAGCAGGATACACAAGAAGCACGTTCAACTCGGACACACAGACGGTTGTCGTGGTAATAAACACTGTTCGCGTGTCCGCGCTTAATGCTCATCTTGTATATGAAAAGCATTTTAGGGGGCCCTTGGCTTTTGGGGGCCCAAGGCAGTCGCCTACCTTTGCCTAATAGGTAAGTCCGCCCCTAGTTGTATGTTACATCTAATGTTGTTAAATTAATGTTTATTGCATATTTCAGTTTGAAATATTGCATATTTCAGTCCACCATGAGTGGACATGGTTGTGATTAGTGCTTGTGTGAATGACATTGTGCACCTTCTATATATGTTATTATTTAAAAGCTGCTTGTGATGGGCTTTGGTTCATCATGTGACTTTCTCATCACCACCTGCTATTGGTGATTATCAGTGTATTTCAAAGGTACAAAACAGATTTCAGTACTTCAGCAGTATCAGTTAATGAAATTACGGTATTTAACTGTAAATTTAAGTTAAAACCGTAAAACCTAAAATGTTGTTACCGTGTTTTTAAGGTAGAATTCCGGCAACCACAGCTGCCGTTTTTTACCGTAAATTTTACAGATTTTTTTTTACAGTGTAGACTATGTAAGTGGTTCTGTTTTTAATGGATTTAATAGTAGATTTGTCCATGTCAGTTTTCTCTACACCATACTTCATACTCGACTAAATAAACAGAGAGAAAGTGGGTTATACTCACACGAGGTCTCTCTTGATGGTGCAAGCGGCCACATAGAGAAACCTCCATCCTCCAGAACATAAATAAACTCCTAAGAGAGCCAGCAAACTCCAGAACCACGAGAGGCCCAGGACACTCAATAACCCAGCTGTGATGACCGCTACTGGGGCACGAAATCCGTCTCCAGCACCCATCCTGGAGGAGAGAGAACAAGAGAGAACAAGCAATTATTATGCATTCATTTTATGCATTTGAGTGATTGTTGTACTTCTAAAATTTAATTCTCACAGTACAGGGCTTAAAATTGACCAGTGAAGGCCAAACAAGTGATTAAAGGGTGAAAAAGAAATGGCAACCAGTTAGAAAATACACTTTTCATCCATTTACATTTTAACATATAGTTTTGATACTGATTATTAAAAGAAAAAAAATACTTGGAAATATAATTATGGATTATTCTTCAGCAGACTTTTACCTACTCAAAATCTTGGTAATGACATCTGATGGTAATGACAATAACACATGTCTTCTAGCTGCCCATTTAGTTCAAATATGGACTATTTATGAATTACAATTCTCAAATATTGATTGGTTTTGGTAATGACATCTAATAAATACTCTTAGAATAGAAGTTAAAAATCTTTAAATGAATTATATTTCAGAACTTTAAACTCACTGTCATTGCATTTCATCTTAATAAGAAACATCTGGAAAAAAATCAGTTATTCTCTAAAATGCTTGGTGTGATGTATTGACAGCAATATTTTACATATAGTGATTCTTTATTACAAATATAAAAATTGTACACATAAATGCCAAATTAATAATAAAAGTTACTCTAAAGAAATTAAAAGTAAAATTCCAATTTTTTCACACATTCTATGCATTTATTATAGAGAATAAGTTAAAAAGTCAGGGTAGGAGCTCACAAAAACACACATTAGCGGTCACATAAATGCACTTAAAAAGTATAGATCTATTTTAATCTATTCTTTACTGTTAAATTAATTGAAAGAAAAAAAAACGTTTATAATCTTTTCCCAAAACATTTGGAGAATCAAAGAACTGAAGACTCAACCAGATATACTTAAACTGCTTTAAACTAGCGTTATATGTGTGCATACAGTAATTATAAGAAAAGTAGGTCTATAACAGATATTTGCTCCTGAAACGCACTTGCCTGCGCTCCTCCCGATCAGCCCGCTGAGTTTTGACCGCTAGTTCAATCCTCTGACCGAAATGATCCCAGAGAAACGCTGAAAGCTGCACTTGATGCCTTCACAGATCTGACGAGAACTTACTGAGAAATGTGTGTAAGCGACAGACGTCTAGAGAAAGATGACACATAGCGATTTATTAACCCTCGCGAACTCTCACTTGGCTCTCAGTGCGCGAACCTCGGTCTGGAAGCCCCGCCTCTACTCTCAGGGCTCCGCTGTGATTGGAGGAAACACTGACGCGCTCCGCTCTGATTGGAGGACGCAGCTGTCACTCAGGCGTCTGTAGGTTCTCCGGGTTCTGCGTGTCTGGACTGGCTTGTTTTGGGGTCCTGTCTGAACTCGAGCCTCTGAGAAATGAGGGGCTGTGACGATGACTCAATCAACAAGACACGTCGTAATGCCTTTATTTCGCAAGAAGCTTTATTGCCCTTATCATCTGCGACGCTTGAATTGATCATATATTTTTATATATGATCATATAAAGATATCAGATTAAGTTAGTGAAGTTTTTTTTCTACAAAATGATCTTTTCTAATAATCGTATTTTCTAATAATATTACCAAGGGGCAACATGTATATTGAAAATAGCAGAGGACAGATCCTTGTGGTACTCCATACTTCACTGCCAATAATTGAGATGACTCCCCGTTTAAATAGACAAAGTGATAATGATTGGACAGGTAGGATCTAAGCCACCTTAAACCCTGCCCTTGAATACCTGTATAGTTTTGCATTTCATCTATGAGTATGTCATGATCTGTCGAACGCAGCACTAAGATCAACTAGCAACGAGATGCGCCTTGGTCTGACGCAAGAAGAAGTCATTTGTAATTTTAAAAAGTTTAGTTTCTGTGCTATGATGGGGCCTGAAACCTGACTGAAATTCTTCATAGATATCTTTTTTCGTTTCTTTTTTGCAGGAATGAATCTTTAAAAACATTTAAGCACTGTATCTCAAATAATTTCTCATTTGAAACAAGTAAACAGCTTGTAAAACCTCTTAGTAAATCTGCATTATTGCCACAGATTAATTAGTCGTCCCTGAAATGTGTAAGAAATCTGAGTTCTAATAGTTACAGTTCATGTTAGTTCAAAATACTTTTAAATTATTCAGAAAATGTACTTAAATTTTACCGTAGAGGCAAATCAATAATATATTGTAAGCTCCACTGCTGATGTAACGCATCCAGGGGTTAAAAAAGGAGTTGTCAAGTTATACAGAAATTAATAGAATCCAGTTTTTGACTCTGATCTTCTGATTCTGATCGACTTACCTGAGGGTTATTGGACTATTTTTTGCGAAACTATGCAGTAGTGCTCATATTCTCGCAATACTCTCTCCTACCTGAAGAGGGAGGCACAACACAGAATAAACCCACGAGACTTAAAAAGGAGCCGATTTGTTCTTTCACACGGCTACTATAAGATTGAAACGTTATTTTTATTATTAGGAAACGTGTGATTTTTGTAGTCTAACCCCAGTTAAATTCTAGTATAACGGCTTAATTACTCAAGTCGTCTCATGTCCTTGGAGCTCATTCAGAGTAGGTCTGTCCATCTCATTTACTTTTAAGATGCTGCTCTGAAATGTTTATTTTGGTCTTTCCAGAAGCTTCCATTCAGGTTTTCCTCTGCTTGTATCAGCTCTGTGTGACTCAACATGTCCACTTTCCAGCACTTTCTGTTTCCTCTATAGGCATCAACGTGCTAATATATGCTATATATGTACAGAGAGAGAACAAATACATAGTTTATAAATAGCAATCTTCAAATTATTTAAGAATAATAAAAAGTTTTGAACCAAATTTAAATAAATAACATGACAATTTTAATGTATATCCCCATTTATTCCCCTTTTAATTAATTTTAGTTTGCATAAAGAAAATTGCATATAAAAAATAATCTTTACCAATATAATGTAATATAATACAGTATAAACAGACATATAATTTTTGGTTGTTACAGTCATTACATTCCTGTATAATGGAGGCAGAAACGAGAGAAAATACACAGGTTAGAAATACTCATGAGCTAAAAATCAGGATGTTTTGACAGGTTTATGGCCTCGCTTCTAAAGAATAACTTCATTAATTGACATAAACTATGCTCTCCCTCAACACAATACAACATTTATTATTATAAAATGATGTTTCCTTCTGCATAATCTAAAAATTAAAACTTTACACTCGCATGCAAAGAAAAGCCGAAAACAGAAGCAACCTAAATACTCGATTCAAAGAATGGAGTCAAGTCTATACAACAATCCTATATCTCCGTCTCCAGTAACAGATGATGCATGTCCCATGTGATGAACAAGCATCTGCAGTATTCATCAGATGACGACTGTGAACGTGTACTGTTGAGTTAAAGCTTGTGAAAAGTCTTCATTTGACACAGAAAGTCTTTATGTGTCTTGTGTTGAAGAGTTTGTACAAAACAAGTGCTTTACATCTGTGACTCTGCTGTGCTGCCGTCGCTCCGCAGAGGTTTCTGTCAAAGTCAAAGGAAGAATGAAGAAGCTGAAGCCACAAATGCTGCTTTAATGTCCAAAACACTCAAACACACACTAACGTACCTGACTGCTGTTGGTCTGGCTGGTGCTGGTTCTGTATTTGCCTTTCTTCTTATATGGGCACATTCGGACAAACAGACTGTAATACTCTGTCCTGACCTGAAGGGGGCAGCAGGCAAAATAAATGATATTTGACTTAATAATAAATTACAGTTTCTGGCCAACTCCAGTTGCATGTATTCAGAATAGTGGTCGAGCGACATGGATTTAGATGACTGATGCCGATACCGATATCTTAGGAAGCAGGGTGGCCGATGGCCGATATAAAGCCGATATATATGATATTACACTATTTAATTTTAAAAACATGTATAACAATTGCTGCAATGAAATTTAGATTTTACATATTTAGTACATTAGAAATAATTAATTGTAAAATTAATCAATATGAAAAAAATAATTTGAACTTGATAAAAAAACAAAAAACTAATTGTGTTAAAATATTTTTTTCACAAATAAAGAAATTGTTAAAAACATGAATAAAAAAAGAAAATAAACAAAAGTTTGTGCGCACTTGGAATCATATTTTTCCAAATAAAGACCAGATAACACAAATTTACACTGTGAATATGACATGAATATGAATATAGCTGGATATATAGCCCAGTATAGTTTGAAATCAAGGATTTAAGATTACACTCGTAACTGCATACAGATGCTGTTGTTCTTAGTGCTGTCAATATAAAAGTCCTTTTGCTGTCAAAATAAAAGCTGCTTCTAGCACGTATCGGCCAGAAAAAAAGTTAATGCCAATAATTTAATTTTTGTTTTACAAAATTTGGCCCTTGGTGATATATGGGTCAACCGCTACTTCTGAACACTTATGGCACAAATTGCATGGGATCATTTTGTGATCCTTTTGCATAATTTTTTGAAGCTTGAAGAAGGTCACTATATGCTGACATTATAAGGACAAGCATTCTTAAAAATGTATCCTCAATGGCAAATGAACACAAGAGCAACAAAAAAAAAGATCTGTCACTTTAAATCACTGAAATCCTGCAAGATGTTACTGAAAGTCTAAAACAAGCCACTGTTACCTAATGTTCAGAGTGTAAGTAAATTCTTCACAGATTTTCTGTTGTTATGTTGCATGTGTAAGTACCGGTTTGGACAGCAGGCAGTGCATGATGAAGATGAGCGCCCCCTGGAGAGTGTTGAGGATGATGAAGAGGTACAGCATGACTTCAGTCCCTTTCTCCTGGAAGAGGAAGAAGCCGAAGATCCACGTTCCTCCGAGAATACACAACTGAGCCACAGCGGTCACCGTGAAACTCCTACACACCAAATATAACTCATCAAAACCACTGACAGAAATAAATCAAGACTGATTGAATCTATCTAGATCAATAAGAGATCACACACCTGATCTGGTTGAGTTTGGAGAGGTCTGGATTGAGACTGGAGAACTTTTTAGCCAGTTTCCACACAGTGATGATGAAGACAAAACCATTGAGGATCACAATGATGCAGATAGGTGCGAAAAAACTCAGGATAAAATAGCGATCGAGAGAGAGCCAGCAGCTGCAACACACGTTAGAATGATAAATTAATCACGATTACAAAAACACATAAAAGACTACTTCATCCCTCTTTCCTTTTCATAATTCCTTTGAAAACATATTTGCTATTCAGACAGGAAGTTGGGGACATTTTCTACAGGTTTTAGTTTATATCACAGCTATGAACCCTGATTTAAATTATTTGTTTGCACATAAGATGAGTAGTCAATACTTCGGGTACATTTCCCAAAGGATAAAACAAATATCACTATTCAGAACTGTCAAAATTTTTAAAAGTACGCTAGCATATAGAGTTTTATAGTTGAGACAAAACCCACACTTTGATTCAGGAAGTCTTTATTATATACTTTATATTATATAAAGCGTGTTGTGTGCATGATTATTAGTCAATATTCTGATCATATATTTTTTCTAAGCATATTTGACCAATTCCAAAAACTCACTGTAGTTTGGTGCCATATCCCTTTGGGAAGGCGATGGCAGAGACGGCAACGATGACGAGCGGGACTCCGTATCCCACCAAATACATGTAGAGATGTTTTAATGTGGTGTGAAACACCAGCACAACCATCCGGTAGAGCTGAACCCCCTCCAGCAGCATCCAGCAGAACGCAGACAAGAAGAAGAAATGAAGCAGACCGGCCACAATCGCACACGCTACCTGAGAGAGAAACACACCTCACATCATTCTCCTGTTTGCTTGTATTTTTGTGTTCTTTCCTTATTTAAGGTTAAAAAACATTAACCTGAGAGGGGTAAGCATTAATTAGGTAATAAAAATACATAATTTCAATGTCCAAACTAATCAAACTGCTGTGTTACTGCTTCATTTCAGTGAATTTTGTGTCACGTTTTCCCGTGTTTTGTCTTTAAGGACTTTTATTTGCAATCCCTTTAAAGTTTTTTTGTTCATTGGTTCTCCTTGATTTTATCCCCAGATGTATCTTGTTAGCCTTGCTTGTCTCTATGTGTATTAAAGGGATAGTTCACCCAAAAATGAAAATTACCCTATGATTTGCTCATAGGTGTATATGACTTTCATCTTTCAGGAAAGGACGGAAAGGACGTGACGTGTGGCCAAGTATGGTGACCCATACTCGGAATTTGTGCTCTGCATTTAACCCATCCAAGTGCACACACACAGCAGTGAGAAGTGAACAAACACACACACACCGTGAACACACACCAGGAGCAGTGGGCAGCCAATGCTGCGGCACCCGGGGAGCAGTTGGGGTTCGGTTCTTGCTCAAGGGTCTCACCTCAGTCGTGGTATTGATGGTGGAAGAGAGCACTGGTCATTCACTCCCCCCACCGACAATCCCTGCCAGACCTGAGACTCGAACCCGTGACCTTTGGGTTACAAGTCCGACTCTCTATCCATTAGGCCACGACTTTATTTTTTAAATTTTTTTAAGGAAAGGAAAGAAAGAGGCACCGACATGGGCTCGTCCGCAGCCTGTATTCAGACGAATACAATTGGAGTTATTTTAAAAATGTCCTGGCTCTTTTAAGCTTTATAATGGCAGTGAATGGTGGTCCAGATTTTGAAGCAAAATAAAGTGCACATGTTGTGAATTCTTCCCCTTTAAGTTTAAAACTTGCGAGATGTTTGTAATGACTTGCGTAAATAACGTAGTGCAGTGTTCACAGCATGTATAGTCTTAGCGCAACTGCCTATTCACTAAGTTACTTCAGCGCAGCAGTAACATCGTGTGCTCTCACTCAGGTGCAGCATTTATGTGCAAGAGAAAGTGCGTAACAAAGTAAGTTACTTAGATGTATATTGTTAATTACCTAGATTGTTACAGTGTACCGCAATTGTGTTAACTTTGACAGTGTTTATGATGTTATTGAAGTTTAACGATCTTTCTGAGTGTAATTTGATCCTGGTTAACGAGCGGATTAGCCCCGCAGTGGCATGCATTGTTCATGTTTACAACTTTATTACATTTAAGTGTAGTATTTTCAGGGTGATAATACCTTTCAACGATCATTATTACTAACATCTGTACTAACGATGCAGTCTCATTTCTGTATATAATTTATGTGTTTGTAATCTTTATTGCACTAGGCAGATTGTTATCACAGTGAGATATTTCTCAGTTTTTATTCCATGTATCAGTGCTATTTACAAAGTTGTTTATTATTGAGATTGTGATATGTTGAATTGTTGATTATATTTAGACAATGAATATTTATTTCTGTTATTTCATTTATTTCAGAAACTACCTCAAATACGCCAACATGTGTATATGGTCAAATCTTGTACAATAAACAGTCAAACTCAATATGATGACTCCGACTCCCTGACAAGAGTTCTGCAGCGGTCAATAACTATTAACCAGCATTCAGTGGGGCAATACCCAAGCATTGGTCCTTCGAGCCGGAACATTGACTACTGCAGTTATGTCATCAGAGGAGCAAGCAGCCTCCCTCCCTCATGCTGAAACATCAGATAGACCCTCACGGCAGCGCCGCACACCCAAGCATCTGGAGGACTACCTCCTTGACTACAGCCATCACCGACTGGCCCCTTCCTCCCAGCCTGCAGTAGAGGTGCCGGAGCAGCAAGGAGCCGTAGCCGCAGTGAGCTTAACTAGTCAAACAAGACCATCCTCCAGACAGGGTGTGCATTCAGTCACAGGCTCTACGGACTTAATGAGTATGAGTTCACTGAGGGAATTACTGAAGTCTATGTCTGATAAAGAAAGAGATGAGGCTGTTGACATGGCTGCGCTTCAGTGCCAACTTAAGCAATATGAGCAACGACAGCGACGGCGCAAGGAGCTGATGGAACACATCACATCGTTCCTGAGGGAAGAAGGTGAGGAGGAGGATCGAAGTGTACAGCCTGACATTCCACCTACAAGATCACCTCCAGAAAAGTCACCACATCCGCCCTCATCATCAGGTCATTCTTCTCAAACACAGTCACCTGACATTGAGTTTCAGGCTAAGGGACATGTGTGTGCCACACAAGTAAAGGCCAGCACACCTACTGTCGAGTGCTTTAATCCTGGTTTTGTACCAATACAGCCAGTCCGTACATTTCCTTTGTACTCGCCAGTCTCGTCAGGTACATTACCTACAGGTTTGCCTCAACATCAGCGTGCAACAAGAGCAGAGACTGCACCGCTAATGCTTAACGAGCAGTATGATGATGCTGGAAGGGTTCTGAAGCCACAAGTGCAGCAACCGCTGATAGCTCCCAAGTCAGTCTATCAGCACCCCAGTGTGCCTTACGTCCACCCATCAGTTGTTTTTTCTTCACGAGAACATGTCACTGCTCCACTCTCCTCTAGCCTTTCATTTCCTCAGTATACTCAGATGCCTCCAGTTGCGGCAGTGCCTCAGACTCTGTCTAGTGCTTCAGTCCCTGCATTGAACATTCCAGCCCTTGCTGCCCCTTCCTTACAGCCATTCAGCCAGATGTGGAATCACCCGGAGTATTTGACTCCTCACCGCCCTTTACACGCTGCCCCACAGCCAAAGATTCCAGACTTCGTTAACGACAATGAAAGGGAGTTTGCTAACCTCAAACTAGCTCTTGATAACCTCCTTGAACCTCATGCAGAACTGGACGAGAAATATAAATACCACATTTTTCTGGAACACCTCAAACTTCCTGAAGCCCAGATGATTGGCCAGTCCTGTCGCCATCACCCATTTCCATATTCGGCAGCTATGCAGGGTCTCCAATTGCAATATGGTCAGCCCCATCAGTTGGCTCAGAGCGAGATTGCAGCGATTCTTACAGCGCCAGAAGTAAAACCAAATGATGCTCGCAGCTTCCAGAGTTTTGCTCTCCGTGTCCACCTTTTAGTCAGTATGTTGTTGTCGTTAGAGGGTCCCAGAGGCATGGAATTGAACTGCTGCTCACATGTAGATCGCTTGCTTAGTAAGCTGCCCAAGTTCTTAAGAGATGGCTTCATAGAGTATCTCCAGCTACAAGGGAAGCTCAATTCCCCCAGCATCAACCCGTACAACCTACAAGACTTCGCGGGATGGCTTCAATTCAAAGCCCAACAACAGAGACTGTCCAGCAGGTTAGTGCAGCGCTACCAGTATGAAAGCACTCCCAACAGTTCAAAGGAGAGGAATGCAGCTAAACCGAAAAGCCAAAGTACAACTTTGTATCATGGTGCTTCACCCACAGAGTCTAAAGCATCCCCCAGTCATAAGGTGTCTCAGAAGAGAACATTACCCAAAGTTATCTGCCTTTTCTGTGACAGCAAAGACCATTACATCACTCGATGCAGCAGTTTCAGAGAGCAGTCTGTTGCTGAACTTTCCAAGTGGATTTCAGAGGGAAAGCGCTGCTGGAAATGTGCTCGTTTCCATGCACCCGAGACCTGTAATCTAAGGAAACCCTGCAGTGACTGTGGTGGTATTCACCTTCAGGTGCTACATGGTGTGGCCCAAAGTCATACAACTGACACATCATTAGCCAACTCTGAGAGCCGTATCTACCTGTTACCATCCTTTGCATCAGGCAGAGTCCTTCTGAAAGTGGTACCAGTGCTGCTACACCACAAATCAAAGACATTTGAGACTTATGCTATACTAGATGATGGAGCACAGCGCACCATGATCCTGCCCACTGCCGTCCAGCAGCTCCAGCTGAATGGTGAACCTGAGACTCTAGCCCTTCGTACAGTCCGACCAGACACTACTCACCTCAATGGCACAAAGGTCACCTTTGAAATCTCCCCAAGATGTAACCCAGAGAAACGCTATCAGGTGTTGGGGGCATTTACAGCTTCTGGTCTTGATCTGGTGGAACAGTCATACCCAGTTCAGACTCTCCGGAGACGGTATGCACATCTAAGGGGAGTTCCGCTACAGCCATTTCACAAGGTGCGTCCGCTGGTACTCATAGGTTCAGACCAAGTTCATCTCATCACTGCCAAAGAGCCTATTCGCCAAGGCACCAAAGGGGGTCCAGTAGCAGTCCATACAGCTCTCGGGTGGGCTCTCCAAGGAGCAGTAATGTGTACCACAGACCAAGCACCAGTGCAGCAATGTTTCTTTATCTCTACTGCCCACTCAGATGATCTTCTCTACAGAAATGTGGAAAGGTTATGGCAACTGGATGTGTTGCCCTTTCGCAATGAGAAGTTGGTGGTCCGGTCCAGACAAGATAACGAGGCTATGCAGCTGCTTGAGTCCCAAACGCAGCAAGTCAGTGTACAGGGTGTACAACGTTATGCCACCCCTCTTCTGTGGAAGCCAGACGCACTTAATCTCAAAGGGTTTATGCAATCTGTTCTTGCAAACCTGAGGAGTACTGAAAGGAGACTCCAGAAAGACCCTGAGAAGGCCTCAATCTACTCAGGAGAGATTGCCAAGCTCATCGAAGCAGGTTCTGTAGCCAAACTCAATCAAAGGGAAGCAGCCCAGGCAGAAGAATCATGGTACCTGCCCCACCATCTGGTGAGCCATAACAATAAGCCACGACTGGTTTTCAACTGTTCGTTCAAACACCAAGGTCTGTCTCTTAACAATCAACTCCTGCCTGGTCCTGCACTTGGACCATCACTGTTGGGCGTCCTGCTAAGATTTAGACAGCATCATGTGGCTGTAAGTGCAGATATCAAGGGCATGTTCCATCAGGTTCGTCTCCTACCTAAGGACAGACCCTTTCTCCGTTTCATTTGGAGAGACCTGCAGAGTGAGAACCCCCCAGATGTGTATGAATGGCAGGTTTTACCATTTGGTACAACAAGCAGTCCATGCTGTGCCATCTTCGCTCTGCAACATCATGCTCGCAATTTTGAGGCCGAATATCCAGGGTTGCAAGAAATAGTACACCAGAGCTTCTATGTGGACAATTGCCTCGCAAGCTTTCTTACTGTTGCTGCAGCCAAACGAACAGTGGATAGACTGCGCAGCATGCTGGCAGAAGGAGGATTCGACCTCAGACAGTGGGCTAGTAGTCATCCAGCTGTGGTCGCTCATCTTCCTACTGAAGCCCGCTCCTCCGCCACAGAGCAGTGGTTAGTTCAAACCCACGTTGACCCGATGGAGCCCACATTGGGGCTTCGGTGGAACTGTGCAACTGATAACCTTGGATATCATTACCGGCCCATTGAGCATGAAGCACTGACTATGAGAACTGCCTACCAGGTGCTGGCATCTCAATATGATCCATTGGGGTTCATACTACCATTTACCACCAGGGCTAAGGTGATCATCCAACAGTTGTGGGCGAAAAAGAGAGACTGGGATGATCCAGATCTACCACCAACCCTTAAGGCAGCCTGGATAAGTTGGGAGAGCGAGCTTGAATATCTCAGGACAGTATCCATTCCTCGTTGTTATTTAACAGCCTTCACAACAACAACAGCAGAACAGAACATTTCCCTCCATGTGTTCTGCGACGCCTCTGAGAACGCGTATGGGGCAGTGGCATATTTCGCAGTTCAGTCCGACAGTGACATTCACGTTTCCTTCATAATGGCCAGATCGAGGGTTGCTCCAAAGAGGCAGCAGTCTATGCCTCGTCTGGAGCTTTGTGCTGCCTTAGCTGGAGCTCAACTAGCCAAACTGGTGAGGAATGAGATGACTCTCTCCATCAGTCAGACAATCCTATGGACAGACTCCTTGACTGTGCTGGAGTGGATTCAGTCAGACTCCTGTCGATACAAGGTGTTTGTCGGAACCCGAGTCTCCGAGATACAGGAGTTATCCGACCACAGATCATGGAGGTATGTGAATACACAGGACAACCCCGCTGACGACATAACGAGAGGTAAATCTCTCCAAAGTCTGGCTGAGCCTAATCGATGGAGTCAAGGGCCTCCATTCTTGAAACAGGGCCAAGAGCACTGGCCTAAGAAACCTGAACTCACACAGTCGAAGGGAGTATCTGAATTGAAAGGGCTTCCATGCTACTGCCTAACAGCCGTTAACACTGCCTCTAACCTCCCTGATTCTACCAAGTTCAATTCATGGTGTGAATTAGTGGAGGCAACTCGACAGGACTGCCAAGGGGCGGCCACATCAGATTCTGCATCCAGGGAGCCTATGACTAATAGAGAGGCAGAAGCTGTCCTGCTAAGAGCATGTCAACTCCAGAGCTTTCCCGAAGAAGTTGCTGCCCTCAAGGCACAGAAACCAGTTCCTGCACACAGCCGATTAGTCAGTCTTGCTCCAGAATGGGACCCACTGACCAACATGATGAGAGTTGGAGGCCGATTAAGGAGGCTAGCAAACTCAGACCCAGAACAAATCCACCCCATTGTGCTGGACCCAAGACACACAATAACAAAGCTCCTTGTCAAAGAATTTGATGAGCGTCTGTTACACCCAGGAGCAGAAAGAGTATACGCTGAAATTCGGAGACAGTACTGGATTCTCAGAGGACGGCAGGCCATAAAGTACCATCAACTTCACTGTTTGTCCTGTCAGCGATGGAGAGCTCAGCCAAAGATTCCGCAAATGGCAGATTTGCCACCAGAACGCCTCCGACTGCTATGTCCACCTTTCCACTCAACAGGTGTTGACTGCTTCGGCCCATACCTGGTCAAAATAGGGAGGCGAAACGAGAAACGCTGGGGGCTAATCTTCAAATGTCTCACAACTAGGGCAGTACACATTGAGCTCCTCAATTCAATGGATGTAGATGCCTTCCTTCTTGCTCTCCGCCGGTTCATAGCCAGAAGAGGTAAACCACACGAGATCCGTTCTGATTGTGGCACCAACTTCCGGGGAGCTGACAGAGAATTACGGGAAGCTTTCTCAATTATGGAGCCAGAACTCAAAGCCCAGCTTTCGGACTATCAGATTAGCTTCAAGTTTAATCCACCCAGTGCTCCACACTTTGGCGGAATATGGGAGCGTGAAGTCCGTTCCATAAAGAATGCTCTCCAGGTAGCTGTCGGAACCCAAGCTGTCACCGAAGATGTTCTGTCCACAGTCCTAGTGGAAGTGGAAGGGATCCTCAACTCAAAACCGCTAGGATATGCCTCAACAGATGTTGCTGACATGGATCCGATTACACCTAATATTCTCCTAATGGGGCGGCGGGATGCATCACTGCCTCAGGTGGCATACGCTCCAGGAGATATGGGGCGGCGGAGATGGCGACACTGTCAGAACATGGTGGATCAGTTCTGGATACACTTCACTAGAAACTACTTGCCTATGCTCCAGACCAGGCAGAAGTGGCATAAAGCTTCAAAGAACCTGGAAGTTGACTCTGTCGTACTGATTGTGGATCCGCAACTCCCAAGAGCTCAGTGGCCCATAGGCAGAGTTCGAAAGACATTGCCCAGTAGTGATGGATGTGTGCGGACTGCTGAAGTTGTCATTGATGGTAAAGCTTACATCAGACCAGTTGCCCGCCTGATAGAGTTGCCTGTTTTAGAAGGTAATACCAAAGACATTTAGAGAATTCTCTTGATTACCCATTTGCTACTCAAATGTGGGGGCGGCTGTTGTGAATTCTTCCCCTTTAAGTTTAAAACTTGCGATCTGCGTGATGTTTGTAATGACTTGCGTAAATAACGTAGTGCAGTGTTCACAGCATGTATAGTCTTAGCGTAACTGCCTATTCACTAAGTTACTTCAGCGCAGCAGTAACATCGTGTGCTCTCACTCAGGTGCAGCATTTATGTGCAAGAGAAAGTGCGTAACAAAGTAAGTTACTTAGATGTATATTGTTAATTACCTAGATTGTTACAGTGTACCGCAATTGTGTTAACTTTGACAGTGTTTATGATGTTATTGAAGTTTAACGATCTTTCTGAGTGTAATTTGATCCTGGTTAACGAGCGGATTAGCCCCGCGGTGGTGTGCATTGTTCATGTTTACAACTTTATTACATTTAAGTGTAGTATTTTCAGGGTGATAATACCTTTCAACGATCATTATTACTAACATCTGTACTAACGATGCAGTCTCATTTCTGTATATAATTTATGTGTTTGTAATCTTTATTGCACTAGGCAGATTGTTATCACAGTGAGATATTTCTCAGTTTGTTATTCCATGTATCAGTGCTATTTACAAAGTTGTTTATTATTGAGATTGTGATATGTTGAATTGTTGATTATATTTAGACAATGAATATTTATTTCTGTTATTTCATTTATTTCAGAAACTACCTCAAATACACCAACATGTGTATATGGTCAAATCTTGTACAATAAACAGTCAAACTCAATATGATGACTCCGACTCCCTGACAAGAGTTCTGCAGCGGTCAATAACTATTAACCAGCATTCAGTGGGGCAATCCCCAACAGCACAAAATAAAGTATATTTTTCTTACACAAATGCATCAATTTTGTTTAAGAAGGACTATATTCACCACCTGGTGCCATGTGGAGTACTTTTTATGATGGATGAATTCACTTTATTTTGCTTAAAAATCTGGACCCCCATTCACTGACATTATAAAGCTTGGAAGAGCCAGGATGATTAAATCATGAGATAATTTTCCATTTTGGGTGAACTACCCCTTTAATAGCCCCATATTTTAGTCAGTATTGGCAAACGTTGTCTTTACATGGTTGCAGAGTTTCACGAGGTCACGTTTGTGTTTGCATTGGATTTTGATTAGTGTTGTCAAAAGTTTTTCAAAATGTGACAATACCAGCATTTCCTGCTAACATTTTGAGCGCTGTTCAGCGGATTCTTTAGAGGATCTGTCTATGAGCAGATATATTAAGGATCCATTGATGGATCCACTGATAGACGTAGCTTTCAAACGTTCCCGCATGTACACTATATTGCCAAAAGTATTGGCACCCCCTTCTAACGAACAGGTTTGACTACATTAGTAATTTCTATGAGTACAAATCTTAATGTTAAAGCATATAATGATATTCTAGGAAATTGTGTGCTTCTAATATTATAGCAACAGTTTGGACTCTTTTCTATTCTAACATGACAATGCCTCTGTGTATAAGACAAGGTTCAAAAAGAAAATGATTGATTCAGTCAGTGTGGAAGAACTTGACTGGTCTGCATAAAACCAAGTCCTAATCCCAGTTTAACACCTCTGGTGTGACTGTAAATGCAGACCTTGAGCCAAAAACTCATCACCAAACACCAATGACTTGTGTCTCATGCTATCACAAACTTTATAAGTCCCACTTCTGATTATGAGCTCGACAACTTCAAGCGATCGACTCACATTGCTTTCATATGCAACTCTTAACTACCACATTCATATTCACGATCATTCTCAAAGTCAAAGTCAAAGTCAGCTTTATTGTCAATTCTGCCACATGTACCGTACATACATACAGATAATTGAAATTGCGTTACTCTCTTACTCCCTGGTGCATACAGATAACACTAAACACAAACAGTAGAACGCAGAAATACAGATAAGTACAAATCAATACACACACACACATACACACAAACACACACACACAAATGCAACTATTGCAAATATACAATAAGGACATGTAGGAAAAAAATAAAATAAAACATTAAATAAAGAATGGATAAAGTGGCATAGGGCACATGGCAGATAGTGCAAATCAGTGAGATAAACAAACAAACAAACAGTGCAGAATATAGATGGTGTAGTGCAAAGAGCTTATAAGACTATTTAAAGTGACAAGGAGCAGTCTTTTTTATTCAGACTGCCAGACGAGGTAGTTGAATGAATGAGGTCAGTCCAATGCTGTACAAGTGACCGGTGCTTGTCTCAGTGTGAGTGTGTGTGTGTGTGAGTGTGAGTGAGTGTGGGTGGTGGTGGTGGGGTGGGGGTCCGAGTTCAGTGATTCGTGGGGTAAGAGAGGGGAGGGGGGGCAAGGACGGGAGGGAGTTCAGCTTCCTGACAGCCTGGTGGATGAAGCTGTCTCTCAGTCTGTTTGTCCTGGCTTGGAGACTCCTCAGTCTCCTCCCTGATGGAAGCAGACTGAAGAAGTTGTGTGTCGGGTGGGTGGGATCACCTGCAATGCTGAGGGCTTTGCGGGTGGGTGAGACGGGTGTTGTAAATGTCCTGGAGGGAGGGGAGAGAGACACCAACGATCTTCTCAGCTGCTCTCACTATCCGTTGAAGGGACTTGCGGCAGGACGCGTTGCAGGCGCCATACCACACAGTGATGCAGCTAGTCAGAATGCTCTCGATGGTGCCTCTATAGAAGGTGCACATGATGGGGGCCGGGGCTCTGGCTCTTCTTAGTTTGCGGAGGAAGTAGAGACGCTGTTGTGCTTTCTTGGCTAGTGCTGCAGTGTTGTTGGTCCAGGAGAGGTCCTCTGTGATGTGTACACCCAGGAACTTGGTGCTGCTCACTCTCTCCACGGTCGCACCATTGATGGTCAGAGGAGCATGCTGAGTGTGCACTCTCCTGAAGTCAACGACAATCTCCTTCGTCTTCTCCACATTCAGAGAGAGATTGTTGTCACTGCACCACCCGGCCAGGCGGCTCACCTCGCTCCTGTAGTTTGTCTCATCTCTGTTGCTGATGAGACCCACCACAGTCGTGTCATCCGCAAATTTAATGAAGCGGTTGGAGTTGTGTGACGGTGTGCAGTCGTGGGTCAGCAGAGTGAAGAGGAGGGGGCTCAGCACACATCCTTGGGGGGCCCCTGTGTTCAGTGTGATGGTGCTGGATGTGTTACTGCCGACCCGTACTGCCTGAGGTCTCCCGGTCAGAAAGTCCAACAGCCAGTTGCACAGCGACGTATTGAGCCCCAGCTGGACCAGTTTATGGATGAGCTGTTGAGGGATGATTGTGTTGAATGCTGAACTGAAGTCTATGAACAGCAATCTGACATACGTGTCCGTTTTGTCTAGGTGTGTGAGGGCTGGGTGGAGGGCAGTGGCGATGGCATCATCGGTCGAGCGATTGGACCTATATGCAAACTGGAAGGGGTCCAGGGAGGGGGGGAGGACAGACTTGATGTGCTGCATGACTAACCGTTCAAAGCACTTCATGAGAATAGGAGTGAGTGCTACTGGACGGTAGTCATTGAAGCAGGATGGAGATGACTTCTTCGGGACTGGAATGATAGTGGTAGCTTTGAAAGCACTTGAAAGCAGCATCAGTGAAAACAGACAGAGACAATGATAGCTTTTGTTACCAATTTTTTCCGGGATATTTCCTTCGAAAATGAAATGTAACCACAGTGTCCTCGGCTCAGATGGGGGAGATTATGGGGACTCCTATGTTCATTAGTGCATCCCAAAACACAACACTTGTAAAGCCTCTTTGGTGCTGACAGTGTATATATCTCCAGTAATGGTGGACCGCATCTACTCACTCAGGGCTGTGTTTATGCTAAATAGGCAGAGAGCGTCACAAATGGGCGGGACTTTTCCCCCTCGGTGACGTGAACAGAGGGAGAATCTGAAACAGCTCATTCTGAGAGACTGTTTCTGATTTTTTTAGATTATAAATAAATGAGTGGGTGGATTTTTACCATTATCACACACTGCAGCCACACAACTGTGTTCAAACACCTTGTAAAAGTGATTTTTGCATAATAGGTCCCCTTTAATGTTTAATTCAGTGTTATTTTTTGTGAAATTTACTAGCAATTTATGAGTGAGAAATGTTTCATCACCACTTTTTTTCATTGTAAAGTTCATCTTTCTTTGTAATCAATTATCCATGTTTTGATATTGTCAGAATAATGTCTAAACACTTTTCTCATTCAAACACACCTCATTGTGAGTACTGGAGATCCCGCAGAGGAAGATGAGGTCTGCGATGAAGAGACAGATGCTCAGATGGAGATGAATGCTGTTCCGGGTTCCTTGGATGGAGCGGCAGAACAGGAATGTCAGGATACAGAGAAACAAACAGACCAGAGACAGAACTAATCCCACACGCGTGATCAACACCAACCCAAATGCATCCTGGAGGAGAGGAAGTGAAAATAATCAAATTTAATTTAATCTAAAATCCAAATGAAAAATGTGAAATCTAAGTTTTGCATGTACCTGGACAGGATAGAGAGCCATGAGCACAGCGAAACTACTGAAATGAGACCAGTAACACACTGTGTGAGTGCTGTTAGACCACGCCTCCTCACAGCCCTGCCCAGACCACGCCCCCTCAGACTCATCCCAGTACACACAGGAGTAAACCACGCCCCCAGACTCTGCCCTCTCCTGAACAAGTGAGAAAAGAGTTTAGAAAATGAGGAACACGTGAACTCCTGCATGAAAAGTTTGGTTATGGTAGATGGTTTCCTGCTGGTTTAAGAAGCTCATTAGTAGGTTTGCTATAGTTAACTTAAACTAAAACCATGATCAGTAACTTAAAATATAAACACTTAAACTTATTTTATTTCAGCTATTTGCAAAGGTAACATTTTATTTAGAGTAGCTTGATGTTCTAAAATAACTAAAACTAAAACTGAAATAAAAATTTATAAAATAATTTCATTTCATTTATATTCTTTATATAATTAAAAACTTTAATAATATTTCAGTGACACTAAATAATACTGGTAGAGCCTCTACCAGCAACAAACCAGCTACTTGCTGCTCATACAAGCTTAATGTGGTCAAGCTGGTTCATCAACCAGCTATAATCCAGTTTATACTGGATTTTCAAACAGAGAATGCGCATTTACATTTTCATGGTAGTGTTTTCATTTGTAACTGTTGAACCATTAATAGTAACAGTCTCCATTGAGATCTTGTGCTGGTCATAAGCTGATATATCAGTATCTTCACCTCCACGTGTGTAAAGACGAGCATCACCGGCTCTGACAGTTGTTTGGTTTCTGCATTACTGACGACGGCCGTCACCACTTCAGAGTTGAGTTGATAAGTGACGCTTCTCTCTTCATCGTCTGATTTCTCGCTGCTCATCTTGTGGAGCAGGTCGCTGGAGGAGTTCAGATCTTTATAACTGACCAGAGCCGCAAACGCAAAACCTGTGAACAAGAGAACATTTACATCTCGTCATGAAAGTGCTGATGGTTTCATAAGTACATACATGTGCACATGTGTATATGTACCTGGATATGAATCCCCTACAACTGTTTCCCAGCTGATGCTGAAGAGGGTGGAGTCTGTACTCAGAGTGACACGCCCACTGGGCGGAGTCTGGTTCCGTGTGACTGCAACCTCAGCAACTGTCAATCAAATGATGATACAGAACAACTGCCTTCAATCTGAATTAAACACCATTAAATCTGAATGTGTGTGTAAATCCCTCTGTATAATAAAAATGCCTTATTTTCAGTATTTCCATTCAGTACCACAGCGCGACTGTGTCTGAACTGTAATGTTTGTTGTTTCTCACAGGTGTTGTGCGTCTCCATCCTGGTCACAGGCTCTCTCAGCTGAGGTCCAATCAGCCGCATGCTGTTCTCCATCGCGTCCAGAAACTGATTAAGCATCTCACTATCAGCAATGTTTCCTTCAGACAGCAGCTCGTCAGAGGAACTGCACAAGTTCTGTGGAATACATCAGAGATGTTCATTCAGCCACTGTGCGAGGGCATGTTCAGAAATTATTATATCATGCAATGTGTGCTTCACCTCCAGTAATTTCTCTCCAGTGAATTGTTCTCCACGTGGATCATTCAGAGACTCACAGCTGTTCTTCAACAGTGACATCAAATGCTTCAACTAGAAGAAGACACATGGGAGTCTTTACACAACTGAATAAGGCTGCTCTGTGCCTGCTTAAAATTATAAAGACACAGTGCATCATAAAAGTCAATAATGCCACCTTTGAGCAGCATTAAACAGTGTGCATAAAGACACTTAAGTGCCACATCAGAAGCAGTTCTGTGCCACCTTTACTGTGTAAATTTGAAAACAGTGATTTGCAACGTTTCTATTAATACGACATTCTCCTAATCTTTACTCACAATACAACTCTCTTTGAATGTTAACATTCAGCAAATATCAATAAACACAAAGAATGTTTTTCTAAGAGCATATTCTTTCAACATTATGAGAAACATACATAATGTACAACTAACATGAGAATTTTGTTCTCAGAATGTTTTGTATTTACAATAAGATAATGCATATCAGATATTAATAATTTAAGAGCATTAAATATTTGTTATTTTAAGAATATTTTATCTTTACATTTACATAACTTAAAAAATGTGGAGATGTTTCCTGAGCATAATACTACTAATAATAATTATTAGTAATAATAATAATCATAAGGAGAAGTCCACATTCTATACCTTCTCTGGTGTGTGGTCTGCATCAGACTCAAGTTTAAATTGATCACAGTCCATTTCTGTGCACAACAACAAGAAAGACCAACAAAGCAAACAGACTGTACTGATAAACTTCCGTAAAATTCTCATTAGCTGCCACAAGATAAACAGAACAATCAATATATATATATATATATCAGTGCATTTAAAATGATGCAAATAATAGTTTGCCCCACTGTTGTCATTCTCACCAATGCATTTTGACTGGTTGTTGCCATAGTTACTGTAACCCTGGTGGCATTTGCAGCTGTAGCCACCTGGATGATTGAAGCAGTCAGCGTTTGTGCCGCAAACATCTGGATCATCTTTACACTCATCGATGTCTGTAAGAGAGAGAAGATGGGAAAACAGTCTCTGTTATTGTCATTTTAGCACAGTTGCACATACTTAGACACACATTGTACATACAGCTGATTTGATGTGATGTTGGTGTTGGCATCAGTGCAGCATCAGCGTTATACAGTCCAAACTGGTAGCTTTTGTTTAACATACACTATATTGGTGTTTATAGTGTATGTCAAATTAAACTGATAGGCCAGAAAAACAAAAGGTACCTTCACATTCTGCTCCAGAGCCAGTTGAGGTCTGAAACTCTGTATCACCAGATCCAGAAAATTCATTCTCAGGACACTTGTTTATATCTGAGCAGAGGGAAAGATAGCAGCTGGCGTGAATTATTGTTTTAGTTCAAACTATATAATTATAAATTAAGCCAGACTGTGTACTGCAAGAAGATCAAATGCGTTTACAATATTTTGTAATTCCTTTTGAATCAAAGTTTATGCTAAATGACTAATTAAATGCCTCATCCCTTCACATGGGAAGCTCTCTTTGAATCCTTCATCACAACTGCAGTAGTAACTTCCAGGTGTGTTTACACACTGAGTATGATCACCACACACACTCGGAAAAATCGCACACTCATCCACATCTGTAAGAGAGATGGACACATGAGGGGAATCCAGAAGGAAACATGCATTTTAACTTAGTAATGACAAAGTTCTAGAACTCCCTCTTTTAGACCACAAAAGGACAAACTTTCACTTTTGCACTATTCAGTGAAACCACAAGCTCATAATTACCAACACATTTGTTTTTAACAAGTTTAAATCCAATGGCACAACCACTGCATGACGGTAGAAAGAGACCTGGGAAGAGACAGAAAAAATAGAGCTATATTGAATCATATAAATAAATGTAAAGCATCAAGCATGTGTTTTTTTTTTTTTTTTTCAGCTTTCTAGCATGGAAACAATGCAATGGAAATTGGGTGAAAATGAAACTGAAGGTAAACAACTTTACATTATAAATGTGGCTTTTTCATTTATTTTCACATATATATTAAATATTATAAATGTATTTATTTGATTTGAACTGTAAGCGCTCACACCACACATAAGGTATGAAAACACATCTGGAAATATTATTTGTGGCAGTGACCTTTAAAAAAAATAATACTAAAAAAGTAAATCCTAAAAAATCCATTTATCCAACAACTTAGATGAAAGATTTAACTGGAAGAGCATTTGTTGTGGGTTCTGTGAGTAAGATATTGAAAGTGTAAAACATTTATTCTTCCAGAGTGAATTTTAATAGAAATTTTGGCTTGTATTTCAAAAGCGGCTTCATTCCAAATATGTCATTACACCTGTTACACTGTGATCTCAATTAAAGTAGGAATATTGACTTGACTTTTTGCTAAATAGCTTGATTGTAGTTTTATAGATGCATGTATTTAAGGGTTAAGCCCAGAGGCGTCATGTCCATTCAAAGTGAGGGGGCACGGATTTTTGAGCCAAGTGGATTTTGAATGCAGCTTCTAAAAGACAAAAAAAATTGCCAAATATATATATGACGTGACGCACTGAACGTTCTAATCACACCGGCATGATTAGAACGTTCAGTGCGTCACGTCACTAGCTGCTAAACTCAAATCTGTGTTCGCTGTCTGGCGCTGAGCCAAAGACAGACGCGTTTTGTCAGAGCTGCGCATAATAATCAATCACACACGATGCTGTTGAGCTTATGAATGCAATGACCAATCAGAGGCGTTCAGATGAGTCATCGCTGAAAAGCCATGTTTTCTTTAGCTAGCTGACTGGCGCATTCTCCAATCAGAAACAACGAAGTGCAGATGTACCAATGTAAGATATTCATTTCACAGTGTAAACAGCTTCAGTGATTATAATGGGAGATTTTGAGAGTGCTTGAACTCTGGACTCTAGACAATGAAAATGTTCTTGATAATGTAAATTTGCTTCTGTATAACTAAATTGTTATAATTAGTAGCCTACCTTACTTTTTTTTTTATAAATTCACATTAAATATAAAGTCAGTTGTATTAAAAATATTTTATGCCATGACGCCCATATCTGGTAAAAATACGGGTTTTTATGCATAGCTAATAGATTACACTATCAGCCTACTTTGCCCATCACCCATTATAGATCAACTATAATCTATAAAAGTGCTAAATGCATTTACTCACACATATTTGAGAATCGAGATATTGCATGATATAGTTAACACGTTTGTAAATATTTCGAATAAAAATATTAATATTTTAAATATTAAATATTTAAATATTTTAAAAAATATTTTAATTAAACATAAGCCTATATCCGATATACAGTTCTATCGTGGCTGCTGTGTCAAGATCACCCCCCCCCCCCCCCCCCTTCCCCTCACTCGTGCCCCCTCAAAAATATTGAGTGCCTGACGCCCCTGGTTAAGCCCCATTTCAGCGGATAGAAAAATTAGCTGACACTATTGGCAAAAACCTCTTCTTTCATAACATGGCAGACACACTTGTGTTTTTGTGGTTTTCTTTTGTTCTTGTGGTTTTATGTATTGATGGTAGCCTATAAATAAGTTATATAAGAGTGTGCAGAAATAAAGCGACTGCGAAATAAAGATTTGACAAACAGTGGAAATCGGGAAAACGATCTATAATATATAATACAGCCTATTTCACACATTTAACAATCATTTTCTAATCATTAACAGTCCTTTACTGGTTGTTGATGCCAAACAAAGAGGCAACATTCATGGATTTTGAACAGCTGAAGTGGTCAAGAGCAGTCTTTGTTACACAGAAACCCAGTTATTTTCTTGCAGTCTCTATAGGCTCTATTCCCAGAAATGTTCTGACCATCAATCCAGCTTCAGTACGTCACAAATGTATTCACCACACAAGCCAACAGAATAAAACAGAGTAAAATCTCCTCACCCAAAAGAAGTGCCCACTTCAGCTCCATTTTAGGAAACTGTAAACAGCTGCTTTTATGCTTTTTGAAGGTTAAAGATATATTACATTCCCAAAGAAAATCAGCATCCAGCTGTTACTTCACCTCCTCAAACTCTTAAAGTCTTCGTCTGGTAGCCTCTCTCTAGCTCTCCTGTTATTCCTCCTACTAGAAAATATAATTTCCAAGAAAGCCCAGAAAGCTCAAGCATTTTCCTTTGCATTCCTCGCAAGTCGGAGAAATGGGCGTGTCAAGAGGTCTTTACAATTGGTCGCAAACAGCTAGGCAGGCAGTTAAATGTTTACAGATTAACATGAAATGACAAAACCAACTTAAACAATAGATGTGTAGGCTACTAATTGCAGTCATCATTCCTGCCTAATTCCATTCTTTCACTGGTGATAACGATGGTAATAAACTTCATTCTGTCGGAGACCGCGTGGCCGCGTTTGTTTTGGCCTTTGCAATTAATTCAGAGCAGGGTTTATGAGAATAATACATTATTAAAAACTAATTACAATAATTACTGGAAGGATACAAACGTCACATGAGCACGGTTCGACGCATATGCTAATATATTCGATGCACATCACATATGCTAATATATTCTTATATTTTGTACATAGCAATTGTAAATTGTATTTCATTTTAATTCACTGTTAATTTGCTATTTGTAAGTGCATTTGTATTTATATTTACTGCTGTAGAAAGCTTGAGCCACACAACAAGCTTTTAAATGTACAAATTGTCACTGATATCTTGTGCACGTGACAAATAAATTCGAAAGTGAAAGTGAAACTGAAAGTAAAACCAGCTGCGTCTCTGCAGTCGGCGCTAGAAATGTGTTAGAGACATTTCAGTTCAGAAATTAGTCCATTAAACTATTTTCAAAAGATTCAGAAAAATGTCTCATGATTTGACTCCGTTAGCCTCGCACAGTGTCTGGAAGACGTTTATATTTTTATGTCAACATAGAGGCAAAAGCAATAATACTGATCCATTGCTGATGTGCTACAATAGATCCAGGGGAAGGAAACCAAAATAGATGTGTCAGCTTCTTTACCAATTGTTATTCATTTATTTATTTATTGCAATTATAATATGAATGCCTCTTGTATTCAACACTTAACACAATATATTAATGGCCTACCTTCACTGCCTAAAATATGAAC
Source organism: Schizothorax lantsangensis (assembly GCA_027422415.1). NCBI lineage: Eukaryota > Metazoa > Chordata > Actinopteri > Cypriniformes > Cyprinidae > Schizothorax > Schizothorax lantsangensis. The sequence continues at coordinate 44,022,691 of CM049841.1, forward strand.
TACACCAAAAGACGTTCACACACTTACTAATAAAACAACTAGAGAATAAATCACCACACAAACACACACAGAGAAGCCTCCTAATGTTTTTATGGGTCATGAATATTAATGATCCATCAGGATATCGATATTTCTCCTGCATTCTCTGATCACACTATAGAGTTGCGTTTGTCGTCCAAAAACAAAAAAAAAACCAACAAAAAAAATTATCGTGCACACACACATTAATCTGATTGTTATTGGACTACTGTTAAAATATGAGGTCGTTTCTTCTCTTTGTGTGCGTTTCTCTTCTTCGACCTGAAGAGGGAGACACAACACAGAATAATCAGTTAAGGTCACTTAAATGCTGAAAAGATGAAAGTGAAACGATCTACTCATCCAGAAAAGTCCATTTCAGCTCTATATTACGAAACAGATGTGATTTATGTAACCTTTTAAATTCCCAATCGAAATTTGTTGTCTAGTTATAGCCTACATTAATCCCCTCAGTCACGTGGCGTCCTCGGAGTCTGTCCATCTCTCTCTTAAATATTTTTTTGACTTTTTCCAGAAGCTTGCAATCGGTTTTCCCCTTGTGTGTGTGTGTGTGTGTGTGTGTGTGTGTGTGTGTGTGTGTGTGTTTTCTTCAGTCTCATACAGCGCGCGATCAGCGCTCAAATACACACACAGCAGTCCAAATGTCTATCGCCCTGCTGAAAAAACCAATAGAACCCTGCCCAAAACACAATAGAAAATGTAATGGATTGAATGGTTATAATGGGAATTGTATTGGTTTTAATGGAAACTATAATGGTGTCTACTGGTATGTGATGGATTCTATTGGTGGGATACTAAATCTTATTGGAAAAATGCCCAAAACACACTACAAAAAGGAATTTTGTAATGGTTTTACTGGAAAAAGCTAATGGTTCATAATGTTATTTTAATGTTCAAGTTCAAGTTCAAGTTTCAAGTTTTATTTGTCACATACACGACTATACAGAGACTGTATAACCAGCAGTGAAATGAGAGTCGGGTCCGCTCCATGGACAGTGCAAATATTGAAAAAACAACACAAGGGAAGTAAACATAAGATAAGATGAATGAAAAATAAGATATAAAGAATAAATATTTTTAATGGAAACAATTGGAATTTCTGTGATGGTTTCTATTGGGCTTCTATTGTTTGTTTGTTTTTTTTTAGCAGTGATAGAGTGCCTCGCGTAAATACAGTCGGTTATGGCTTAAATGAGACTAAACAGGTTGGTGAAAACTGAATGTGTGTCATTATTATATGCATCCGTCTTAAAGGGACAGCATTCCTAATTAAACGCCTATCTGCGTCATTAACGTTTACCAAAAAAAAGATGTTAAATAAATGTATACTTGTTAAGAAAACCTACTGTATCTGAAAATTTTTCCAACTTCAATCCTTGATTCAAATTTCTCATATACTTAATTGATTTGGTCTAAAGGGAGAAGAATTAATGACAATTTTTGTTTGAAGACTACATATAAAATAGCTACCAAAATAAATGTTGGTAACTGCAGTTTGACTAAAAGTTGACAAAAATGCAATGATTTTCATCGACTAAAACTATGAAAGACTCAAATGAGTAAAATGTGACTAAGACTATTAAGCATTTTCGTCTCAAGATAAAGACTAAGACTAAATCAAAACTGCCTGCCAACATTAACACTGCTCTGCTCGTCTCAGCTCCTGCTCAGTCAGTATTTCCAGCACGATCCGCTTGATTGCTCTCATGATATTCGATGTAAATATATAATTACAGAGAGAATGAATTAATGCACAAATAAACAGTTTATAAATATTGATCTTCAGATTATTTAAGCATAATAATACCAGATATTAATAATTAATTAAATTATTAATGTTAGTTACTAACTGATATCAAATTTACATCATATAACTGTTGGTTATTACAGTTAATGGACAGAGAAAAATGGATTAGAAATATTTAAGCTAAATAATAATAATAATAATGTTCCTCAGTGAAGATGTTTTTGATTTGATTATCAGCAGAATTACAGGAAAATGTGATTTTTAAAAAATACATTTTAATATCATAAAATAAATTCAGGAAATATTAGTACACAAACATCATAGATCTTTATCATTACGCTTTACAATAACAGCCTTTCTGATGAGATCATTTACGTATTTTAAAACCATCATAATAAGCTCTCTACTGTTTAAAACCAAACTAGTTTTACTTTCATTTCTCATACTTCTATTTCTTTTGACAGTCTTTTGACAGTTTTTGTGACATAATCAAACCAAAATAGCCCTCAACACAATAAAACATGTATCATTTTAAAGAAGCTTCCTTTTGCATAATCTAAAATATGCAATCTATTTTCTACTTGCACAACAGACAACAAAGAAAAACCAAAGCACCCTAATAATTTTATTCATTTAGTGGTGTGATCCGTTTAAAGGGGTCATATGATGCTTTTTTAAAGATCATTATTTTGTGTATTTGGTGTAACAGAATATGTTGACATGCTTTAATGTTCAAAAAACACATTATTTTTCAAATACTGTTATTGCAGGTCCTCTATGCCTAATGGTTAGAGAGTTGGACCGTAACCTCTCTCTCAGGTCCGGCAATGCTTTGTTTTCTACAAAGTCCCTCCTTCCGACAAGCACAGTCTGCTCTGATTGGCCAGCTGAGCCAGTGCATTGTGATTGGCCGAACACCGCAAGCACTCGTCGGAAATGTAACGCCCCTTTCCATAATCACGAGCTTCAGCTTTCAAAATAAATGTTAAAGACAGTTAATAATGTCCTTAGTTTTACCATCAGTTCAAGCCGAGAGGGGAACAGAGTTGCGTGACAGACACAGTCTCAGATAGCACACGTACGTCTGCAAGATGTCTGTTAAAGATCTCTTGATCTGGAAAGCATCTGCTGTCTACAAACGTCTGAGAGACGTCTTTCAGATGTCAGTTTTACATGCATTCTAAATTATAAACATCTTAAAGACATCTAATAGACGTCTATTTGACATCTAAAAGGAAACGTCCTATAGACGTATTGCAGATGAGCAAGCACTCTAAAAAATACGTCTTGCATATGTAAATGCAGACATCAAATAGACGTCTCCGAGATGTACATGGGCTATCAGGGTGTGATGATGCTCGTATGTGTTTGCAAACAAGCCGCGGTTGTGATGTGACCGTGTCTCCCTCTCTCTCACACACAAGCGCGCACAAACACACACACACACACACACACACACAACGCTGTGATGTGACTCTCTCTCTCTCTCACACACACACACACACACACACGATGCACAAAACTATGCATTTGAGCAGTCAATAGCAAATACTTAAACTAATAACAAAACATACTTACAGTCGCTGATTCAGAAGCGCCAGATTGTCATAGCAAAGTCAGAATTACCTCCTCTCCTAGGTTCACGAAACGGTCGTCCATAAAATGTGTTGTGATAACATCTGGGTTGTGCTGTTCTGTTGTAAGTAATCTTAATGGTTCCTAAATGCATCTACTTTCTGAAGGCAAATAAAGTGCTTTTGCTTTCACCTAGAAACACACAGCTTCTCCCTGACATGACTGCATCAAAATACTGCGGTTACTGAAACCACGCCTTCTTTCTTTGCGTGAACATTTGAGCGATTATGCAAATATTTCCACATCGTGACGTAGACATGTGGGGGCGTGTTTGAATGAGCCGTTTTAGGAGGGCGTGGAAGAGTCTTAACTTTGATAAAGAATATCTCTTTGGTTTTAGTCTTTGCAACTTTAGGGATCTTTTCTATGCACAAACAGCTTGTGACACTCCAAAGAGAAAGAAAAACTTGAAATCGCATCATATGTCCCCTTTAACGTTAAGGTCGTTTCTTCTCTTCATGTTCTCGTAATACTCTCTCCAACCTGAAGAGGGAGGCACAACATAACATGTCAATTACCGGTATTAATGTATATATCGCATTTATTCCCTTTTCCCTCATGAAAATGAAGTAAAATTAAGTTTGCATAGAAAACTGCAAATAAAATGTTTACCAATATAATGCAATGTTAACAGACATATTACTGAGGGTAACTTTTGGTTGTTGCAGTCTATGATGGTGGTCAGTGCTGATCCTAGACTTCTGGGAGCCCTATGCAAAACTGTGTCGGGGGGGTGGATGAGAATGGATGAGACGCATTTGTCCATGTTTCCAAAAAGCGCTCGACAAACAGTATCTCTTCCGCAGCTCGTATAAGCTCTAGTTGTTGTTTTTTTAAGTAAGAGCAAGAGACTGTACAACATTCACGTTACATGATTTGGCTGATTTGTAAGTAGAGAGCATGACAGCGCACCACATTAAAAGAAATGATCATTCATGTTTTCAGAACCGCTGGCCAAAATTAAAAACGAAACTAAAATTAAAACATCTTTGAAAGCAAGGGGGCCCCCTGGTGTTTCGGGGGCCCTATGCAGCGTGCGTATTCTGTGTATAGGGAGGATCGTCTCTGATGGTGGTTGAGGAGAGACCCCCCCTCCCCTCATTCATTCATTCATTCATCCTATTCCTGTATAATGTATAATAATTCCTTACTCAAACGTACCTGACCGCTGCTGGTGGTTCTGTGTTTGGCTTTCTTCTTGTGTGGACACATTCGGACAAACAGATTGTAATAGGCTACTATTTGTCCTGACCTGAAGATGTGAAAAAAAGCATCCCTTAATTTAATTTATTTTTTGTTAACTGCCACTTCAAATCACTGAAATCCTGCAAAATCTAAAACAAGCCACTGTTACCAAATGTTCAGAGTTTACGTAAATTCATCATGGATTTTCTGTGGTTGTGTTGTGTTGTCGGTTTGGACAGTACATGATGAAGATGAGTGTCCCCTGGAGAGTACAACATTGTAAAATTGTAACATCGTGGTTCCGGACACAACACATACCCCTCCACATGTCATCTTTTGACGTAACCTACGCTCACTCTTACCCTCCCGGCTATCTGCTATGGTTTCATCTTCGCTTCCTCCCCCTAAAACAGCTATCATCTCTTGATGCTAACAGTGCTACTGATACTTTCTGCTCCACTTTTACATCTTGTTTAGACACCCCTTCTACACCTTGGCTGTCTGATGTTCTCCGTGAGCATCGTTCTGAGCTCAGGGCTGCTGAAAGTGTGTGCCGCAAATCACAAAATCCTGGTTGCTGTCGAGGAGGTTATGTGTGAGAAGATTTGGTTGAACACAGCTCGTTCAAGTGTTTTTGCAATGAAAGGAAGAAGGGGAACCGGTCTGTAGTTCTCTAGAAGAGATGGGTTAAGGGTGGGTTTCTTAAGAAGTGGGGTTATACAAGCCTGTTTAAATGCTGAGGGAAAAACACCAGTGTGAAGGGATGTGTTAACAATGTGAGAGAGTGCAGGTACAACTGCAGGAGAAACGGCTTGAAGGAGATTAGATGGAATAGGATCAAGTGGACAAGTAGAAGGATGACTGGAAATTATGAGTTTAGAGACTTCTGCCTCAGAGAGTGAAGAGAAGGATGTGAACGAGTGTATGTTTGCTGGTAAGATGTGCTTGACAGTTTGTGGTGTGGAGAATTGTGCAGTGAGGTTTGTAATTTTATTAATGAGGAATGTGGCAAAGTCGTCAGCTGTTAGAACTGATGAAGGAGGAGGAGGACAATGTTTTAAAGAGCATGCGAGAGTTAGTCGAATTGTTAATTTTGTCATGATAGTATGTCCTTTTAGCAGTGGAGACATTAGCAGAGAAGGAAGAGAGGAGTGACTGATACACATTAAGGTCAGTAGGTTTTTTTTTATTTGTGCCACACCCTTTTTTATTCAGGCTGAATATAGTGCTTCATTCATATTTCCTTGAGGATCAGCGGATCAGCACAAATAATGTTTAATAACAGCTGTGTCAGTAAACAAAAACATTCAAAATATATGAAGAAAAAAAATTCCCCATTATCCACTCATAAAAGTCATTATTGTCTTATATGTCACCGCAGTTGTTCTTTAAAATAAAAGAACCGCACATGAGCCGCACATATTTCTGTTCAGGTTTGTTGTGGTATCTTAATTTTACTAATTCGCCTTAAGTAAAAAAAAAAAAAAAAATTATTCTAACTAAAATCGCTGTGGTTAGCGCTCAATATTTCTGTAGTACAGCCAAACAGCGCAGATCATTCATAAAAACATATAAAAGAGTGTGCATGCTCAAGCATCTATAACAATTAATTACATTTATATAGCGCTTTTTCTAGGCACTCAAAGCACTCTACATTGTGAGGGGGGGGGTCTCCTCAACCACCACCAGTGTGCAGCATCCACCTGGAGGATGTGACGGCAGCCATATTGCGCCAGAACGCCCACCACACACCAGTTACAGGTGGAGAGGAGACAGAGTGATGAAGCCAATCAGCAGATATGGGGATGATTAGGAGGTCATGATGATCAGAGGGCACTGGGTGAATCTGGCCAGGATGCCGAGGTCACAACTCTTTTCCAAAGACATCCTGGGATTTTTAATGACCACAGAGAGTCAGGACTTCGGTTTAACGTCTCATCCAAAGGACGGTGCCTTTTTTATAGTATTTATTCGCAATAGAACATAGATAACATAACAAATGAAACTGATAAATGTTACAATTTTATGCACAAAATGAGCTCATTTCAAATTTGATGCCTGCTGCTACAGGTCTCAAAATAGTTGGGACAAAAACTTCATTTGTCTTGACGTTTTGCGGATGAGTCGCTGTTGCATAGATCAGTTCTGTCCTGCTGTCCGGTGCTGGTTCAGACGGCTTTATATTGGCATAATAATCACTGTCTGTATCTGTCACCTGATTGGTTGAGTGGGTACGACTGGGGTTTGAATCAGGCTGCTGATTGGTTACTGTGGCATAAACAGTAGAGACTTGTGGGCGGGTGTTGAGGTGTGATGCGGGCGTCTGATTGGATGAAGATGCTGTGGCGATGACATCACTGTTAGGAATCTCCTCATACATACGCTCAGACTGAAAAACAACATATACAAAAATGATTTACTAGTTCATATAGATAGCATTCACTGCTCATCAATAAACAATAATGTAACATGTATTTCTGATCTTCTACAGGTAAAGATTTGATCACCAACCTCCGTATTGTGCTGCACATTTTGCTGAAATGAAGCTGAATGATGCATAAAAAGAGAGAAAAGATTTAGTCAAACCTTCTCAATAAGGACTTTATAATCACAACTAAATTGTTACCTGTCCCAGATTTCCTCTTCCTCTTTTTCAGGATGAGGAACGTTCCAGAACACAGAACCAGAACCAGCAGAACCGAACCCAGACCGCCAGCGACAGAAGACAGATCTGAACACAACATTAAACACATTATGTTATATATAATAAACAATAACAATCTTAAAATGTACATAAATGACTTTGATTATTGCAATATTCAACATTCTAAAATATTGCAAATGTGTTGCTGTTGTGTAACCGAAGGGAAACCGCGATGGTGAACCTCAGTCCTCTGAGGGAAACACTTCTGTCTACGGCTGATGTGAAACCAGATTAACCACATGACATCTGATGTGTGCATCACATTGATCAGATTCATCTTGAGCTAAAATGTGTCTCCACAAATGTTCAGACCAATTGCTTTTCTCCAAAATCTACTATATAATCAAACAGGGGACTGTTGCATTGTGGGTAGTGTAGTTTGTGTGCTCACTAGCGTTTGGCTGATCTGCAGTACTTCCTGTCATCATTCTTGTCGTTTCACGTTCTGTTTGAGGAGTCACTGACAGAGAGAATAAAGTGAAATGTGAATGTGCTGCTCAGAATTAATAATGACTGATACTTTGGATAAAAGTATCTGTCAGATGCATGAATGCAAATGTTAAGACACCATTGCAACATTCACAACCTCTTACTGTAGAACAAAGAAATAGCTGAAGTAATAAAATGATGCATCAAGCATTCAGTAATTTGGCATTTGAATCAATATGGCAGGTTTTGAGGCCACCTGCCATATCGGTGTAATTTTTTACAAAGGTTGTTAATGAAATTCAGAGTATGCAAGTTTTTCCAGTTTATAAAAAGACATGAGCTGTCTAGTCCAGGGCTATTCAATTGGCGGCCCGCCAATCATCTTCATCCATCCCGAAGAAGAGTATGCAGGCCTTGAATTGATTTTGCACTAATTCGTTTGTCCACAAGGTGGCAACACTGGCCCGGGCCAGCTGAAAAAGAAAAAGAAGAGACGCAATAACTACAATCTACCGGAGACCGCAACATCAACAGACGATAAGTGCTTATGTGAGGGAGTTATGAGATATCCACCACAACTCTAGTTTAAACGGTTTTAAAGAGTGTTATCAGTCATAACTTCTGAGCGCCGACACTGGACGAAGATTATTATCAAAGGAAGTAGCCTTCAGACAAGCGCTTCGATGGACAAAAACACACACAATGTAAAAATACGTGGTTTTGGCATGTTACCTCGTAAACACAGTCTTAAATCAGTTATTAAGCCATAAAGGACCGTAAAGTGTTGGGAGAAAATCGGATATGTATCCGCGTCATGTGCCTCATGATTTAAAGAGACAGCGCTGCTTTTAAAGTGTAACCTGCTGCAGTCTGTGACTGATGTAACGTTAAATCAAAAAACAAAAGAAAAAGAGAAATCACTCGACTGCTCTTCTTGCTGATTAACTTTTGTAGCTTGAATAAAGATGAATCAATATTGCTTATGCATACAATTTATAGTTTAAGATTTTTTTAAGTTCACAAATTGAAAGTTGTTATATTTTTCAAAGCCTAGTAAAAGTTGAAAATAATGGCTTTCAATTATACTGTAATGTTAAATGGCTCAAAATGGCTAAAATTGAGGGGAAAATGTATTTAATAGAGACATCAGTAACATTATTGATACTGGTCTTCATTAATAATAGGCTAGTAAAAAGATGCTATTAAACACATATTTAAAATATACCATCTTTATGTTGTTTCTATATTAATTTGGAGGTTGATTATTTTTATTAATTGACTGACAAGACAGCACTACTGTTAACCTTTTATAGATGTTACTGTTGGTAATATTTCATTTTACTGCTGAATATGCATTTCAATTTAATTTCTAATGTTATAGCCCCCCAGAAAGAGACTGGGACGGCCCCCACCCCCTTGGCCTCCTTCAAATTTTCAATTCGATAATCTGGCCCTCAAATGAAGCTAATTGAATAGCCCTGGTCAGTAACACTTTAGAATACTGTTCCATCGTTAATGAATAACTACACAGGAACAAATGACTAATGCACTATTAACATTGTAGTAACTACCATTACCTAACAAGAAACTATGATTAATGATTTAGTAAGTGATAGCGCTCAGTTGAAACATTCTACAGAAACGTTCACTTTTGGTATGGCAAGATGTCTTAAAATGTATTTCTTTGTTTAACACTTAAACTTAGACCACATTATTAGATTACCTTTTAACTTTATGAATACACAAATGACAGCTTAATGTTTTTTTTTATCTTTTTTGTGCATTTATTTAAAGACCATATGTACCATTTTTTGTCACTGGTGTTAACTTACTTCTTTGGCATTTTTTATGAAATATTATTTCTAAAGATTTTTCAGCACGTAGTCAGAGTTACAGAAAAATAATGATAATGCAACAAATAAGGAGATTATGTTTTATTTATTTTAATCAGGTTTGTTAAAAGTGTGATTGAATGATGTTAGTTAATTTTATTTAATGTGACAGACAAAAAACACGGTAACACCAGTGACATACATCCTTATTCTTCAACTATAATTAATAGATGAGACTAAATTGTTACATTTGGCATACATTTGGCAATTAGTGAAAGCAGTTATTAAAAGAACATAAACATAAACTAATCTTCACTGGTGTTACCCATAGGGAAGGTGACACCAGTGACGGTGACACCAGTGACGGTGACACCAGTGACAGTAACACCAGTGACAAATTTTGTGAAAAATGCATTTTACAAAATGTCTGCTGAAACCACTTGTTGTCAATCATGGTATACTCACTAAATTAATTAGTTTAATCCATTTGTATAATAGTTTTTTACAATTCCCTAACAATAAAGCAGGTCATACCAGTGACTTCAACTAAAAGCTTCATATGAAATCATGAGATAAATGAGAAGATTTCTGATAACTGAAAAGAAACAGTGGACTAAACATGGGTCTTTCTTCGTAGATCTTCAGGAAACAGGAAGAAGGAAGTCAAGTGATGTCATCAGTGTGATTTTTATTACAAAATAACAGATTTTTGTTAAGCGGTAACACCAGTGACACAACTCCAGGGGACCACTGTTTTCATTATATATTTTATCATATTTATTTGGCATTTTTGTTTTTTTTATGTCATCTCCATCATATATTTGATAGTTATGAATACATTATTGTATTTTAAATGGTAGAAAAACCTGTTTTTGACCTCATAATAAAGCACGTTCCCTCTGTACATGGCTGTAACGAGCAGTTTTGTGGAGCTTGGAATTCTTTATAATTAATCAAAAACAAATATTGCCACATTGATGGCTCAAGAAGGTGTAATTGTTCAAATAACACATTGTTTCATTTTAAAATAAAAAATTGTAACCCTAAAGTGTTTTTCAAGTGTAATATTTCTGTAAAGGCTGGAGACAGAAAAATGGACAGAATGACCCAGTTCACCATTAGCTAATCAATAACTACTATTTTTTTCATATATCCTGGAGAACTACTGAGAACTACTGTATACAGGTTCATAATTAATGTTAATTATGCATAATGAATAATTAATTCTAAAATGAAGATCATGGTAACCCACTAGTAATGATTTAAGTGTTACCAAATCTAGCAAAATGAATTACTAACCAAAACCTTACAAAAACCTCAAAAGTTTACAAGTAACTACTAGGGAGTTATCACAATCTTCACTTTAGAAACTGATCCAAATAATTAATAATTCCTTCTGAAGGATGTAGTAACACCTGAATAATTACTATCCAATACTTTACAAAACCCTCAAAAGCTTACAATGATTTTAGTTATTACTAGATAATCTTCACTTTAGATACTGATCCATTTGGTAATTCTTGAGTCATTACTAGTGGGTTACCATGACCTTTACTTTAGAATTAATTATACATTATGCATTATTCATATTAATTATGAACTTGTATACAGTAGTTAGGGAGGTATGAAAAAATAGTAGTTACTGATTAGCTAATAGTGAACTACCACATTCGACTAAGCACCATCACTTACTAATTCATTAATCAGAGTTTCTTGTTAGTTACTAGAGTGCTGATATTGCGTTACTCGTGTGTTCTTGTGTAGTTATTCATTAATGATGGAACAGTATTCTGAAGTCTAGTCAGTGAGAACTAGTTGCAAAATCACAACTCGCCTTTATCGTGAATGCAGCATTAAAAATGTGAACAGAAGCTTTAATGCCTCTGTATTCAAGATAATCAAACTAATATGAATGCTGTCTGAGGGTGAAGTCCGTGTGTTCAGGTACCTGTGCTGGTGTGGTCAATGCTGGAGTTTGTATATGGCTGAACGGTGGTCGTTGAGACAGGTCTTGTTTTCTGTGGAGCTGAGAAACAAGATCACATTGCTTAAATCAAACAAATTCATTCTTAACAAAACCTTTAAGTACAGCACAAAGCTTAAACATAGTGTTGAATGTCAGGCACCTTTGACCACATTTATCTGGATTTCTTTATAATGTTGATATCCAGCTCTACAGCCATATGGTCCAGCATCTTGCATCCTCAGGTTTCTGATGGTCACCGTAAATGATTTACTCTGATGATCATCACGCAGTGAGAATCTGTCATCAGACACTGAAGACGCTCCTCTTTTAGATTTTAGTATAACATTATTATCTTTGTAAGGTCCTTTATGGAAGTATTTGTAGGAGTTTTCATATCCTTTAGCATAAGGACACTTAATAGTCACTTGTTCTCCTTCTGTTCCTCTCACTGTAATGTCCACACACACTGAACTGCTCACTGCGCACACACACACACACACACACACACATTAGCACACTGCTTTACTCGCATACACTGATAAATAAGCCATAATTTAACATAAAAAACACTTTTTATTATCTTTGAGCACTTACCAATCAGCAGAAACACAGAAACTGCTGGCAGGAACTTCATTTCTTCATCGGTTGAGTTCAGAAAATCAGTGTGAAACTCTCAGCAGTTCCTCAAATGACTTTCTGAAACTCAAACCTCCAATAATCCTGCTAAATACTGCTCTCTTCTGTTGGTGTAGAGTAAAATAATACATTTATTGCTGATCTCACGTGATGAGAATCAAACACTAGCGCTGACGGACAGTATGTCTGTGTTTCTATGTGATGTTGAGGGCGTTATGTGTGAAAAATGACCAGGAAATGATCTGTGAACTCACAAACCACAACCTGTTTCTGTTCTGCCTCCACCTTTGAGTGCTTTTCTGTTGCTCTTTTGCTCTTTTCCGGCTACAAACCCATAAAGCAGAAAGAAAGATAAATACTTAAATAAATTTAAAGCAGAAAGAAAGATACATACTTAAATAAATTTAAAACAAAATTCCAAATACTTTTTTTAAATATATTTTAAATACATTTCAAAATATACAAAAGATGGACAAAATATAATTATATAAAATATTTTCTAATACTACCAAAAGTTTTGGCCATTTTTTTCTTCATATTTTTAAAAATATATATTTATACATTTAAAAGAAATATTACAAAATATATATAAAAAATATATATATATATATATATATATACATACATATAAAAAAAAATCTCAAAAAAATTAAAGGAACACTTTTTAATCATAGTATATCATCAAGTAAATTAAACTCCTGGGATATTGATCTGGTCAGTTAAGTAGCAGAGGGGGTTGTTAATCAGTTTCAGCTGCTTTGGTGTTAATGAAATTAACAAAATGACCTCCAGCAGGCCACTGGTGTGAATGTCTCTCACCAAACAATCAGAAAGACTTCATGAGGGTGGCCTGAGGGCCGACGTCCTCTACTGGGCCCTGTGCTCACTGCCGGCACAGTGGAGCTTGATTAGCATTTGCCATTGAACACCAGAATTGGCAGATTGTCCCTGTGCTTTTCACAGATGAGAGCAGGTTCACCCGGAGCACATGTGACAGACATGAAAGGGTCTGGAGAAGCCGTGGAGAATGTAATGCTGCCTTTAACATCGTTCAGCATGACTGGTTTGGCGGTGGGTCAGTGATGGTCTGGGGAGGCATATCCATGGAGGGTCGCACAGACCTCTATAATGGCACCCTGACTGCCATTAGGTATCGGGATGAAATCCTTGGACCCATTGTCAGACCCTACGCTGGTGCAGTGAGTACTGGGTTCAATGCCCGGCCTCATGTGGCGAGAGTGTGCAGGCAGTTCCTGGAGGATGAAGGAATTGACACCATTGAATGGCCCCCATGCTCGCCTGACCTAAATCCAATAGAACACCTCTGGGACATTATGTTTCGGTCCATCCGATGCCACCAGGTTGCACCTCAGACTGTCCAGGAGCTCAGTGATGCCCTGGTCCAGATCTGGGAGGAAATACCCCAGGACACCATCTGTCGTCTCATTAGGAACATGTCCCGACGTTATCAGGCATGCATACAAGCACGTGGGGGCCATACAAACTACTGAGTAACATTTTGAGTTGCTGCACTGAAATTTCAGTAAAATGGACTAGCCTGCTGAATCATTTTTTCACTTTGATTTTCAGTGTCTTTGAATTCAGCCTTGAAGAAAAACTTGTGAACATATAACACGTCAACAAGTGACAATTTTAAAATTAAAAGCCCTGCAATATATAAAAATATTAAACATGAATAAATCATTAGTGCCATGCACCTTTGTATTTAGCCTAAATGTAGGCTACTGAAATGTATTTCCTTGCCCTTTAAATACATTTAGAAATATATTTTGGTATATGAAGATTGAAACTAAATATATTTTCTATTTCAAAAATATATTTAATTGAGCTTCACTGTTTGCAACAAATATTTAGCCTATTAGCTTTTTATTAAATGGTCAATTATATAATTTATATTTCAAAACATTTTAACCACATATTAAATATTTCAAAGAAAATAATGCTTGCCATCATCCCAGGAAATAAAGATAAAGATCAAAATTAGTTCTAACATCACAGAAATACTTTCCACTCGTTATTCGCAACGAAAAAGACTCAAAGTGTTGAGGCTGATGACAAATAAGGTTATTTTCTGTGGCAAGTGTCAGCATGGCAAAGATGCTGTCGTTTACAAAAACTGTAAATAATCCAGAATATTGCTTGAACATTAAAGTCACACTTTCTCCATCATATCAGCCCTGAGAGAAGAGCTGCATTGTGGGAAGTGTAGTCTGTGTGTTTAGCTGAAGCCTCTTCCTGTGGCTTCTGGTTGAACTTCCTGTTTGGTAAGAAACTGCTGCAGAAGTCTCATGTTTAACCGAAGCAAAAAGCCATACGTGTGATATTTTAATAAAGCTAATTGTTAGTATTAACATGTCAATAGCAGCTGCTTTTAAGAGCCTCCGTTATATGTTGCTTGCAAGGATTTATCAGAATATACAGCTAATGGAAGCAAAAACGAGCTGAAAAAACATTTCTCATACTTCTATTATATTTAGAGTTGTTTTTATGACAATCAAACCAAGATAATCTTCAACACAATAAAACATATCATTTTAAAGAAGCTGCCTTTTGCATAATCTAAAATGTAAGATTTTCTACTTGCACAACACAACAAAGAAAAACCAAAGCAACCTAAATATTTTGTTCATTTAGGCCGAATCCCAATTCTGTTTTACACCCCTTCCCCTTGTCCCTTGAAACAGTGTGAAGGGGTCGGGGTGAAAATATTCCCCTAAGAATTGGGACACCACTACTATACCGTCACACGTGATCATACGTCATCTAGCTCCTGCAATACACACACACTGGTTTGCATTAGAGCCTTACTAATGCACTGCTTACTGACACACACACACACACACACACATGCACACACACACACACACACACACACACGCGCACACACACACACGCACACAGGTTTGCATTAGAGCCTTACTAATGCACTGCTTACTCACACACACACACAAACACACACACATGCACACTCACACACACACACACACACACACACACACACACACACAGGTTTGCATTAGAGCCTTACTAATGCACTGCTTACTGACACACACACACACACACATGCACACACACACACGCGCGCACACACACACACACACACACACAGGTTTGCATTAGAGCCTTAATGCACTGCTTACTGACACACACACACACATACACACACACTTACACGCACGCACACACACACACACACACACACACACACACACACAGGAGATCGTGCAGCTTACACATCCAGGAGCAAAGGAACTTTTCAACACTGCCACATGACTTTTATTAATAACAGTTTAATAGTGAATCACTACATTATATTTTCCAGCAACGAGAGGATAAAATCAGTTTCTGAAGTAAGTTAAACTCGCTCGTTGTAAAGAGAGATGCGCATACATGCAAATTTCATCTCTCATATCAAACGATATGACGTTTATCAAACTTTAGCTATTTTTTTCAAACATTTCTTTGAATAGCATGACCTCACGACATAAAACTAATGATAACTTTTCATTAAAATCTTTATTAATGCCAATAATGCTTACATTTACGTGTCGGGCAGCTAGTTTACGCCGAGATGATTCATACCTCTTCGTTTGTAGTGTGGTCCTGAAAAATCTTCATCTGGAGGGCTATCTGACCCGTTCCCTTACCCCTACCCCTCTAACCAAAAGAGAATCAAGACACCCCTTCACGTGAAAAAGGGGAAAGAGGAAGGGCTAAGGGGTAGAAATGGGATTGGGCCTTAGTGGTGTGATCCATTTAAGCTGTTCAGATGACAGGCCTATAACCCAGTCTCCAGTAAAAGATGTGAAGCATATGCCACACGATGAATCCATATCAGTATTATTAATGGAAAGCAGTTTTTCTGATTGAAAAGGAATAAGGAGGATGAATTGATGATTCCCTGTTGAATTGAATCTTTGTGAAAAGTCTTCATTTGTCACAGAAAACATTCATGAAGTTTCAAAAGTTTGTGCAAAATCCATCGGCACGACAAGTGCTTTAAATGTGTGACTCTGCTGTGCTGCCGTCGCTCCGCAGAGGTTTCTGTCAAAGTCAAAGGAAGAATGAAGAAGCCACAAACGCTGCTTTAATGTCCAAAACACTCAAACACAAGCTAACGTACCTGACTGCTGCTGCTACTGTATTCAGCTTTCTTCTTGTGTGGACACATTCGGACAAACAGATTGTAATACTCCGTCCTGACCTGAAGGGATGAGGATATTTGACTAAATACATTACAGGTATTTCTGGGCAATTCCTATCATATGCATTCAGACTAGTGGCCGACCAATACGGATTTTTTTTATGGCTGATGCTGATATATTAGAAAGCAGGGTGGCACAATATAAACATGATTTATATGATGTTACACCATGTAAATAACATGCATAACGACGAAAGAATGAAATTTATATGTTTTATACATTTTGTAGATTGTAAAAATTGTATCAGATTGTAAAATTTGAAAAAATAGAGTTGCTCCTAGTAACAAAATTCTAAGAAATGTGGGTGTTTCGTCTTAAATTTAAAGAAAAGATCCTAGTAAAGAAAAAAGTAATTCAGAAAGCATCTTAACCCTTAAAAGAGATCTTAAGGTCAGAAATTGTTAGGACTACGGACGAGGACTTTTAAGAGGCTTCAGAGTTTCTTTAGCAGTGGAGAAAATAGACGAAACATGAAGAAATGTGTTGCACACAATGCATGACAGTGAGTTAATAAGATGCTACACATTAGATCGTGCAGGGATCATGTTTGTGACAGATCTTATTAAAGACATGCTATCATCTCCGACACTCGCAGAAATGCCATAGCGCCAGAAATGGACGTAATCACTACATTAACATGTTTAGCAACTGGAAAAATGCAGCTATGCAGCAGTGATGATTTGGGTCTGTTACAACACTTTCAGAACCTTATTGTGTCGCTGTTCATTTCCTATGAAATACGTTAAGTATGACAGCATGGTAAATAAAAAATAACGAATATAATGTGTGTGTGTGTGTGTGTGCGAGAGAGAGAGCGAGAGAGAAAGAGTACGGTAAAAAAGGAAAAATTACACCTGTAATTTCAAAAGTGAAGGCTTATAATAAACCCTACTCTTAAAAGCGCTCTTTTATTTCCTTCTTGGACAACCAACCAATCACAGTCTTCAAAAGACTGTGTCATAGCTAGCAACGGGGTCAGCTCCGCCTCCTCACTAAGATAAAAGTTTTTGTCTTTTCCTCGCTCAGAGTTGCTCTCAAGATTGGTCCTGAATCACTTTTAAGCCAAGACTCCTAGCTAGACATGTTTAAGCTAAATTAGGAGCTCTCTGAGAGGATTCTTACAATCTTTAAGAATACGGGCCCGGATCTTTTTTTTTAGCACTGGGAATATGCATAAAGTAGAGTGAATATATCATGAAAACTGGATGTAGCGCAGCAGTTTGAAATCAAGGATTTAAAGATCATGCTTGCATCCGTGCTCACGCGCTGCCTTTCTTAGCGCTGCCAAAATGTTACGTCGCTGTCTAAATAAAAGCTGCTTGTGACACTTATCAGCCAACAGCAAATTTTAATCGGTCAATGACGATAATTTAAAAATGGCAAATATCGGCCAAGCACTAATTCAGATTGCTTGCTATATATGGTATGAATCACATGGGATCATTCTGTGATACTTCTGCATCCTTTTTGTGGATGAGCTTGAAGAACTGCCATTATATGGACAAGCACGAGTGAGACATTTTGCTAATTTCTCCTTTTGTGGTCCGAAAGTGTGACTAAACAATATCTGAATTTTTATTGTTAAGTGAACTATTACTTTAAACCACTGAAATCCTGTGAAATGTCAAGTCTAAAACAACCCACTGTTACCAAACGCTCAGTGAGTGAGTCATGTCAGCGTGCGGTTTCTGAGTCATGTGGTGTTTTAGGTACCGGTTTGAACAGCAGGCAGTGCATGATGAAGATGAACGCCCCCTGCAGGCTGTTTAAAATCGTGAAGAGGTACAGAATGACTTCAGTCCCTTTCTCCTGGAAGAGGAAGAAGCCGAAGATCCACGTTCCTCCGAGAATACACAACTGAGCCACGGCGGTCACCGTGAAACTCCTACACACCAAATATAACTCATCAAAACCACTGACGGAAGAAAATCAAGACTGATTGAATCTATTTTGGGATCTAAACACACTCAGACCTGATCTTGTTGAGATTGGAGAGGTCTGGATTGAGGCTGGAGAACTTTTGGGCCAGTTTCCAGACGGTGATGATGAAGAAAAAACAATTGAGGATTATGACGATGCAGACGGGCACAAAGAAACTCAAGATGAAGTAACGATCGAGAGAGAGCCAGCAGCTGCAACACACGTTAAGATAAGAAAATTAGTCACATGGTCACAACATATAAAAGACTAGCTCATCCCTCGTTCATATCACCTCTGACTGACTGTATGAAAACTTATACCATGTTATTCTGGTGTCCTTGATATACTATTATATTTTTTAATTCATATTTTAAAATTAGTTTTTAAATTTCATTCTAAAGTAAATTTGTTGTTTTTGTCTTTTTTATTTTAAATATAGTTTTGATTAATAATTTGAATTAGTTTTTAATATTCTCCATTTGAAATGTAAAGTTTTAGTAATTTTGTATTAATTATTTATTTCAGGTTTAGTTTTATTTAAGTACTTCAACTTAAATTAAATGAAAATGAAAAATGCTACTAGCTGAAATAAAATGTTTATCTTTCTTATGTACTATTTCGGTTTATTTCACGTACAGAATTTATTTTTTAAGGTTTGAGATTTAGTTTCAGTTAATGATAATAATCTAAAAATGATAATAACCCTCATACCGTCATGCCCTACTGACTTGCAAGTCAGACTGCAAGTCTAATCTTATAACTGATGAATCTTGATAAGATCTTGAACCTATTCTGTCATTTACAGTCACTGCAGGCACAGAAGCATGTCACCCGACGGTGAGGGTTATGATAATAACACATGCGACCTTGGACCACAAAACCAGTCATAAGCGTCAATTTTTCAAAATTCACATCATCTGAAAGCTGAATAAATATGCTTTCCATTAATGTATGGTTTGTTATGATAGGACAATATTTGTCTGAGATACAACTATTTGTAAATCTGGAATCTGAGGGTGCAAAAAAATCTAAACATTGAGAAAATCTCCTTTAAAGTTGTTCAAATGAAGTTCTTAGCAATGCATATTACTAATCAAAAATTAAGTTTTGATATATTTACGGTAGGAAATTTACTAAATATCTTCATGGAACATGATCTTTACTTAATATCCTAATGATTTTTGGCATAAAAGAAAATCAATAATTTTGACCCATACAATGTATTTTTGGCTATTGCTACAAATATACCCCAGCGACTTAATACTGGTTTTGTGCTCCAGAGTCACATATTATGACTGGAACGGCACTAGCCTTATTATTGTATTGCGTCAAAGACGCTGTGAATGATTCAACTGGATTTACAGCTCCTGAGTTAATGTTTGACCACGAGGCAGCTGAAGGAGTGTTTCTGAAGACTAAATATGAATTACTGATAAAAGCGACCAGAGTGATATATAATGCATTGCTTCACTTCTACAGCTGGACAGCGCTGGATGCAGAAACTCACTGTCTATCGGTGCCGTATCCCTTTGGGAAGGCGATGGCAGAGATGGTGACGATGACGAGAGGGACACAGTATCCCACCGCACACATGTGGAGATGTTTTAAAGTGGTGTGAAACACCAGCACAACCATCCGGTAGAGCTGAACCCCCTCCAGCAGCATCCAGCAGAACGCAGACAAGAAGAAGAAATGAAGCAGACCGGCCACAATCGCACACGCTACCTGAGAGAGAAACACACCTCACATCATTCTCCTATAAGTGTTAGTTTATGTGTTACATGTAGTACTCCTAATTAAATTATAATGCATTTTAAAATGCTCATAATCAGATTAAAGTTACTTTTTTGTGGATTGCATCCACAAAGTTACTCACACAATAGCACTAAATTACTCTTAAAAAAAATATATATATTAAAAAATAATCTTTTCATTTTTCTGTGATGCAGGGATTTCCAAACGTTTTGTCAGTCATACTAATTTGACTAAGTCCACAGATTTAAAGTTAATATTTAAATAATTTTGCAACACATTTGCGTGCTCTCGGTTAATGGTCATACGTTTTATTCCTTTTTTATTCTCTTTTTTATAACAATAATCTCATTCAAATCTATAAACAAGTTACGTCAAAAGTAATCAAATTCATCCAAAAGTAGTCAGAACACATTACCTAAAATAAGTAATATTGATTATGTCACTGATTACTTGTAATTTGTAATCAGCAATTTGTAAGTAATCTACCCAGCACTGTGTATTACCAACTAGGGGTGTGCGATATTGACAAAAAATTATATCAATATTTTCTTGGATATTATTGATAACGATAATTAGACAATATTTTGCTGAGTGTGTTATTGTGCTGGTATCTTAAGGACTGTCGTGGACAGCTGACTCCTAAAGTTTTTAATGTTCTTCATATTCTGTCTGCTGGTCAGTTCACACTGATAGAAATTAATCTTTTCCAATAAGTTTAAATTGATTTTTACCTTTATAAAGCCATTTTTCTAAAAGTGTGCATTATCTTTTGAATCAAATTCTTACATTTAATCAGTGAACTAGAATATTTGACATTTGGGCGTTTACCAAGCAAATTAAATCAGTAGCAATAAAATTCATCTTTGCAATGCAGAGGAAACACGGAGGATGCATCTGAGTTTTTTGTAAAATACTCGATAAATGTCAAATCACACTGTGTATATATAATTCTTATTCTTATATAACTATATCAAAAATACAGTAAAACAGTAATAGAGTGAAATATTACAACTTAAATTCAGTATGGGATTGTTTGCTTATAATAAACATGAAATTTGTATTAAATACACCAACATTTTATGTACATCATTCTGTATCTAATAGCAATAAAAGTACTATTTTAAATTATAATTATAAACACTTTTCTTCTACATTTAGGTTTAGCTTGTACACGGTTATAAATAAAACAAAGATTACTGGAGTGCTTTTTCCAATATTATTCTAAAATACGTAGTAACGTCCACTTACAAATGTTTCAGAAATATCATCCATGAATCAGTTAAACATGTTTTGTGCTTATGATTTGAGAACATAATTCAAGAGCACATAACTTTGAACAAATGTTCTATTAAAGGTCCCATGAAATCATAATTAAAGTTTTTTGGGTGTTAGATTAATATAAGATTCAAGATTAAGATTAATCTTAGTTAGTTAGTTAGTTACTTACTTACTTAGTTAGTATCAATATGTTAGTCTTAAGGTTATCTGTATGCCAGTGTGCTCTAAAACAATGACAAAATTCGTATTTAGAAGATATAAGCATTCATAGCTTGCAGATGCTAAAACGGCTCAACGATTTTTTTGACGTCACATCGTACTTCATCTTCTCATCAAACTTTTTGTCCAATCAAATGCTCTCTAGAACCCGAAGCACCCGCCCCTACACTATAAATAGACGCTGAAGGCGTGGCTGAAATAGGTCACTTGTTCACAGAATTAGTATTTTCTGTACGGTGAATGGCACGCAGTGCACTATATAGGGGACAGGGAACGATTCAGACAGTGTAAATATGCTTTCCATTGAGGAAAAAAAGAAGTCTGGTTTCGCGCTGTGTCACGCTAACCACCGCACCGCACACACACTCTGCTCCGGTCCAGAGACACGATACACGGAGCAGATCACATGCGCGAGTCGGCGCAGACCACAAAACGTATCGGACCTATTTGAATTCTACACAGAATGCTATATTTTATAGCAATATGGATGAGATTGTGGCTGTCATACCCTTTCGAATTTACAGAGCTCAACGGCTCTGAACAGCTTTTTTAGCCCAAGCTGTGATATAAACGAACGCTATTGGCTATTTTAAAAAGGGGCGGGGCTGCTTGATATGTCCCGCCCTGTCTTCCTGTTTCAGTTAAAATGAGGTCAACACATAGAATAACGCTGCGTGTTTCAAAGCACTTCAGGGGACCTTTAATGTTACTGGAAGGATGTTTGTTCAGAACTTTGGGAGAACTTTTCCGGAATGTTAGCCAAAGTTCTGAGAATGTTCCCAGTTAGCTGGAGTTTCTGCATTCAAACACACCTGATTGTGAGTGCTGGAGATCCCACAGAGGAAGACCAGGTCTGCGATGAAGAGACTGATGCTCAGATGGAGATGAATGCTGGTCCGGGTTCCTTGGATGGAGCGGCAGAACTGGAACGTCAGGATACAGAGAAACAAACAGACCAGAGACAGAACTAAACCCACTTGTGTGATCAACACCAAATGAAACGAGTCCTGGAGGAGAGGAAGAAAAAAACAGAGGGATGAATATCATCATTATTTAATCTAAAATCTTAAATATGTGAAATCTGGTTCACAGATGTACCTGGACAGGATAGAGAGCCATTAACACAGCAAAACTACTGAGATGAGAGCAGGAGCACACTGTGTGAGTGCTGTTAGACTCCGCCTTCTCACAGCCCCGCCCTGCCCACGCCCCCTCAGCCTCATCCCAGTACACACAGGAGTAAGCCACGCCCCCAGACTCCGCCCTCTCCTGAACAACACAGAACAAGAGTCTCAGAAAGAGTTCAGGAAACGAGGAACATGTGAACATCTGCCTGAAAAGTTCAGAAAGAGGTCGGAAACTAACAACAAAAGGAAAGAACTAAGCTGCCTTCACACAAGAGTTAATGAATAAACCAGCGCAGTTCAGCGCTTCTGATGATGCTTTGCTTCTGTGTAAAAAAAAAAAATCAGCATCAAGTACACAAAGCGTATATTTTTAGACATTTTATAATTCCTAGTCACTTCATGCTGGTTTTTGGAACATGATAGCTCATCAACCAGCTATAATCCAGTTCATACTGGATTTTCAAACAGGGAAAACACATTTTCATGGTAGTTTTTCATTTGTAACTGTTGAACCATTAATAGTAACAGTCTCCAGTGAGATCTTGTGCTGGTCATGAGCTGATATGTCAGTATCTTCACCTCCACGTGTCTAAAGATGAGCATCACCGGCTCTGACAGCTGTTTGGTTTCTGCATTACTGACGACGGCCATCACCACTTTAGAGTTGAGTTGATAAGTGACGCTTCTCTCTTTATCATCTGATTTCTCGCTGCTCATCTTGTGGAGCAGGTCGCTGGAGGAGTCCATATCTTTATAACTGACCAGAGCCGCAAACGCAAAACCTGTGAACAAGAGAACATTTACATCTCGTCATGAAAGTGCTGATGGTTTCATACGTACATATATCTACACGTTTATTTGTACCTGGATATGATTTCCCTACAACTGTTTCCCAGTTTGTGCTGAAGAGGGCGGAGTCTGTGCTCAGAGTGACACGCCCACTGGGCGGGGTTTGACTCTTCATGACTGCAACCTCAGCAACTGTCAATCACATGATGATACAGAACAACTGCCTTCAATCTTAATCTATATTTATAATACAAATGCCTTATTTTTAATATTTCCATTCAGTGCCACAGTGTATCTAAACACGGTTTCTCACAGGTGTTGTGCGTCTCCATCCTGGTCACAGGCTCTCTCAGCTGAGGTCCAATCAGACGCATGCTGTTCTCCATCGCGTCCAGAAACTGACTCAACATCTTCCCATCAGCGATGTTTCCATCCGACAGCAGCTCGTCAGAGGAACTGCACAAGTTCTGTGGAATAAATCAGTTGTTCATTCACCCCTGTGCATGAGTGCATGATCACAAACTACTATGTGAATATATACTGTATCGTGCAATGTGTGCTTCACCTCCAGTAATTTCTCTCCAGTGAAGTGTTCTCCATGTGGATCATTCAGAGACTCACAGCTGCTCTTCAACAGTGACATCAAATGCTTTAACTAGAAGACGACCAATGCAAATCAATATATAGGAGTGTGACCGTATATCTAACAATAATAATCATAAGGAGAAGTACACATTTGACCTTCTTCGGTGTGCGGTCTCCATCTGACTCGGGTTCAAACTGATCACAGTCCATTTCTGTGCACAACCACATTAAAGATAAAACAATAATTAAACAGTTGACAGCAAAAAATAAAAAATAACACTGATTAACTTCTATAAGATTCTTAGCAGCTGCCGCATAATGAACAGAGCAACCTAAACATGCATCAGTGCATTTAAAATGAATGCTATAATACTCACCGATGCATTTTGACTGGTTGTTGCCATAGTTACTGTAACCCTCGTGGCATTTGCAGCTGTAGCCGCCTGGATGATTGAAGCAGTCGGCGTTTGTGCCACAAACATCTGGATCTGAACACTCATTGATGTCTGTGAGAGAGAAGATGGGAAAACACTCTCTGTAAATGTAATTTTCACATAATTGCACATGATTAGACACACATTTGATGTGACTGACGTTGAGATCAGTATCATTAGCAGCAGCAGGACACTGGCTCTCACCTGTACAGGTGTCGTTCTCATGTCTGTGAAACCCTGGAGAACAGCTGCAGGAGAAACTGCCAGGTGTGTTAAAGCAGCTGCGGTGAACTCCACACACTGAGGACAAACACTCATCCACATCTGCAGTGGACACAAAACAACACACACACGTTTCATGCAGATGCAAACAGTGTTGTTATGTTTCTGTACAAATATTAATGAGACCAGGGACTTTCGCAGTGGCTCGGGCTTCTGTCCCATGAGTTTCTAAGCCTTGCAGTATTTACACATCACGCAACATACCAAATAATCATTTCAAACAGATGTTTCTTTCTGTTTTGTATCTGAAGTTTCTTTTTGAGTGTGTTATGTTTATTCAGCACATATTTGTGTGTGCAGCTGCAAAAACAAAAGTGAAACAAAAAACCTGGTTGTCATTACTGATTGTGATGTAGATTTGTGTATTATTTTTATGAAAATACCCTTAACTACTTTTAAATGACGTTACATTGGTCAACCTGCAGGACAAAAATGCAAATTAACAACCTGGCCAAAACGGGAATATGTCTTAAAGGAACACTCCACTTTTTTTGGAAAATAGGCTCATTTTACAACTCCCCAAGAGTTAAACAGTTGAGTTTTACCGTTTTTGAATCCATTCAGCCGATCTCCGGGTCTGGCGGTAGCACTTTTAGCTTAGCTTAGCATAGATCATTGAATCTGATTAGACCGTTAGCATCGCGCTCAAAAATGACCAAAGAGTTTCGATATTTTTCCTATTTAAAGCTTGACTCTTCTGTAGTTACATCGTATACAATATTGTACATCATATACGTAGACTGACGGAAAATGAAAAGTTGCGATTTTCTAGGCCGATATGGCTAGGAACTATACTCTCAATCCGGCGTAATAATCAAGGAGCTTTGCTGCCGTACCATGAGTGCAGCAGGAGCAATGATATTACGCAGCACCTGAACGTAGTCCCAGCTAGGTAAATATTTATGATATAGCTGGGGACTACATTCAGGTGTTGCGTAATATCACTTCTTTTTCAAAAGAAGTGGAGCGTTCCTTTAACGTGATCAATTAGTTAATGGCAGCAGCCATTATTATTAATTTGAATTCATGACAGTATTATAGCCCTCACCTTCACAATCTGTTTTGCCCATCTGCTGGTACCCATGTGGACAAATACACTTGTAGGAACCAATTGAGTTCTCACACGTCATATGAGCTGAGCAGGGAGATTCATTCTCGAAACATTCATTTATATCTGACAGAAGTTGGTACGAAATATAATTTTAATACAAATGACCAATGTTAATATATAAATATAATATAAAGTTAAAGTGATGTGCAAACATAGCGTATTTTATAACAGAATGCTTTATACAATGGTTTGTAAGTCACTTTGGATTAAAAATTGTGCTAAATAATTAACCATAAATGTACATGTCAGTGAGGTGAAATCCTCAACCCTACAATCCTCTCTCGTACCTTTACATGTTCCTGTTAAGCTCATTTTGAATCCTTCATTACAGGTGCAGATGTAACTTCCCTCTGTATTTATACACTGAGCATGATCGCCACACGCATCTGGGAAAATAACACACTCATCCTCATCTGAAAGAGAGACAGACACATTTGTGCAATCAGGAAAGATGGGTTTTTACTGTAATAACTGTTCTGTGTAACTAGAACAGCTACACAAACTCCCTTATTTGAGTGACGTACAGACCAAACGTTTACTATTCAATCAAACCAAATAATTCACAATTAACGTAGGTCATAATTACCAAGACATTTCCTTTTAACAAATTTAAATCCAATGGCACATCCACTGCATGACGGCAGAAAGAGACCTGGGAGGCGAAAGGAAAACATACAGCCATATTTTAACAACTAATTTTTACATTGAATGCGCATGCAATTTGCCGCCAAATCGCATTATAATGATGATATGAACGTTATAAGTCAAACAATATTGTGAAAAAACATACAAAGATTATACAATTGTGCTCAGTGTTGCCAACTTAGCAACTTTTCAGACTACCCTAGCAACTTTTTCTTCCAAAAGCACCTAGCAACAAAATTAGCAATTTTTTAAATTTATTTGGCAACTTTCAGCAACTTTGATAAGTGACTCAGATAATAAAAAGGCATGCATTTTCCATCCAAATTACACAAAAAGAGGAAACCAAAGATGCCTAGCATGCCTCACATATTACATGAACTAGTTAACTACTGTTTGCAATTGTTCAATTTACTAATAATAATTGAATAATTGTTTATTTATGACACACTTTGTTAGTAGCTTGTACCTGCGATTGTTGATCAGTTAGTAGGCCTACACTATAAGAAAAATGGAAAAGATACTAGTAATTTTCCAGGACATTATCACCCTGTATTGTAACCTGAAAACACAATGCATAATTTAAAATGCAGGTAAAAAAAATCCTTGAAAGGGACTTTGTTAAAGCATAATTGTTGAGAATGTGTAGTATAGTTTACTAGCTATTAAAAATAAATAAATTGTAATCATTCAAAAATGTGTAAGTGTTCAATAATCCAATGTATTAAAATACAGTTATTTATGTTATGCATATAATTTTACAAACAGATCTAAATTAACATGTATAAAATATTTTTGCTGAGATTTGATGTGACAAAACGTCATTTAGCAACAAATTGCCCTTCCTTTATCAACTTTCTCTGAAAATGAGTTGGCAACACTGATTGTGCGTCTGCTCTTTCATCCGCACGCGCTCTACATTCCTGGCCTTTACAGATTTCGCGCGTTCTCAATATTTAAAAGTTAACGGTTATTTCTCTTAATCGCCTGCTGATTCATCTCTTCGGGATTATTTATTTGAGAAGTGAATACATTTGGTCGACTTTATCTGGTTGAAGGGATATGTAAAGCGTACAAAAGACGGAGAGAAGCGGAGATCCATCAAACTAATGTCCAGTGGTAAGATATTGCTGATTTTTGCCTCATCCAAGTATTGTTAATGTTTGCTAAACTTATAACTACACGCAATGTAGTTTATTCAAGAGTTCATCTGTTTAAGATAACAAAATCTGTACATTATTGAAATTTTGCCTGCCACTTTGACAAACTATTTTGTTTACTTACAAGGGCAGACAGCAAAATTGTTGAACCTTGATCCTTATGGCCGTAATCATAAACGTCATAAGCTGGCATTCTTCTGAATTGCATTTTGCACAACATTTAAACAAAGATGTTTCAACAAAAAATCCTGTTTAAATACAATAAATCAAGCTGCTTCTGTGAGTCAGTTATTTTCATCGATGCAGCATCATGTTCACGACAGAACTTGTATTCATTCCTCTTCAAGCAGATGAGTTTTTGTGAGGGACATGTTTGCACTGGCCTCCACTCTCATGGGCAGAAATAAAGCGAATACGACACGAAGGAAAAAGTCTGGGAAACCAGACAAAAAAAACAAACAATGTAGGTGTGTCTGGAGTCAGACCTTCACGATCGTGAATGTGCTGGATCCGTGTGGGTTCAACTTTTTAAGGAAAAAACAAACAAACAAAAAACTCACGCATAGTATCACATTCATTTCCTCGTAGGACGTAATCATTCTTACTATCCATTGTTTTTTGTCATGTTGGTGCATAAAAGAATGAACGCTATACTTTGGTGTGAACAACATGCTCTCGAAGTCTCTCTGGTTTTAAATTACCAACAACGGAAATCGACGAGAATACTGTTTTAAGACAAACACACACGCATTATAATGTTCTTACGGTCTCTGACACATATATTCCCAGAAGTCGGACTACTAATCTTCATACATGCACACACACGTGAATACAAGTACAACAAAATCTACTCACCCAAAAGAAGTGCCCATTTCAGCTCCATTTTAAGAAACCGTAAATAGCTATGTTTTATGTATTTGTGTATGCTTTTTGTAGGTTCGCGATATATGAAATTACCAAAGAAACTCAAGCTCTAGCTGACTGTTACTTCACGCCTTGAAAGTCTTTAGCTCTTTAAATAGCACTTGTAGATCTCCTGTGTTCCGCCTACAAGACAAGCTCCAAGGAAGACATTAAAGGTTCTTTAGATTTCCTAAACATTCCAATATTGTTGCATTCCTCCTCATGTAGAGACGTCACGTCGTCCTTTCTTGGCTGCTGTTCTGACTGTATCACCACCAGTGTGAAATACTCCAACCACAAGGTGTCCCTCCTTCCTTAACACAAATGACTCATCCTCAACCGATTTAAGAATGAGCAATGGTTGTTAATATAAAAATAATAACCAGCACGACTATTAAATAAAAAGTACATCCCTTTTATTTTGTATGTTTGTTGCATCCAATAAATTGTAAATGAAACTAGCATTGCAAAGCGTTAATGCAAAATTGCTATTTACCTATAAATCCAACCTTCCTCATACATATAGTGTGTGTGTGTGTAGATTAGAATATAAAGCTTAATGTGATTCTAATTAACATAACCATTTAACAGACCCATATTTGCTTGATTCTGGTCGTAAAATAATAACAATATTAAAACATTATTACCTTGGTTCCAGGGCTTGAGTGTGCCGTTTCAGAATGTCCAAGTTAACACATTACATGCAATTTATTACATTTACCAATGATTTCCATTTTTTCCCATAATTTCTTTCTTAGTGCATATCACAGAGGTCTAATACACTTGCAGAAAGCTATCCATTAGTAGTCCCATTCATCTCAATAGCAGTTGCTCGGCTATTGTACGTTCCCCCCTGGCCAACATCAGCTATAATATCATAAAATTATTTAAAAGATTTAAAAGTTGCTTTGGAAAAAGAAAGTGAAAATATACAACTACTTTTGAATAGGTGCTTGTTGCCCACAGAATGGTGTAATTACAGCATCATTGTCTAGCTTTGTCAAACACGACTACAATCACAGCATTCAACATTCAGTCCATCTCTACTCCCAATTCACATGAAAGCTCAATGTGACTCTGCCTCCTACTGGCATTAAAGGGATAGTTCACCCAAAAAAATTAATTCTGTCATTAATTACTCACCCCCATGTTGTTCCAAACCCATAAGACCTTAGTTCATAAGACCTTCAGAACACAAATTAAGATATT
Source organism: Schizothorax lantsangensis (assembly GCA_027422415.1). Classification (NCBI taxonomy): domain Eukaryota; kingdom Metazoa; phylum Chordata; class Actinopteri; order Cypriniformes; family Cyprinidae; genus Schizothorax; species Schizothorax lantsangensis. Next base: position 44,052,504 of record CM049841.1, read on the forward strand.
TGATGCAATCCTAGAGCTCTCTGACCCTCCATAGACAGCAAGGATCCTAAAAAATAATCCATGTGACATCAATGGTTCTGTAATGTTATAGAGCTACGAAGATACTTTTTGTGTGCAAAGAAAACAAAAATAACGACTTTATTCAACAATTTGTCTCCTCTGCGTCACCCTATAGCATCATTTTGGAGAGTATCGCATTTGTAAACAACGTATGCTGTTCTGTGTTAGCAGGATATGTTGTTTATGCTTTGATATGAACGTAAACAACGTATCCACGTACATATGTTGTTTACAAATGTGATACTTATTATTTTAACTATCTCCTTGCTACGTTTCTGAGCCTTAATCGTGTAAGGATCCTTGCTGTCTATGGGAGGGTCAGAGAGCTCTCGGAATGCATCAAAAATATCTTAATTTGTGCTCTGAAGATGAACGAAGGTCTTACGGTTTGGGAACGATATGAGGGTGAGTAATTAATGACAGAATTTTTTTATTTTTGGGTGAACTATCCCTTTAAAAACTCAATATACAATTTCAGGATGAGCTGAATGAGTCCTGTTTCCAAATTGACCGATGAAAGTTACTCTGATGATTCTGGAGGAGTTTGTTCTTTAGCGTGTTTGTTCTGGTGGGTCTGAAAACCCCCTAAATAAGCGAATCTCTCGCCGCAGATGGAGCAGCCGTAAGGTTTCTCTCCTGTATGAACTCTCTCATGGATCTTCAGGACGTCTGATCGAGCAAACGTCTTGTCACAGTGAGAACACTTGAATGGTCTTTCTCCGGTATGAATCCTCTGGTGCTTCAGTAGGTTGGTGTGTTGACGGAAACTCTTCCTGCAAACACTACACTGGTACGGTTTTTCTCCAGTGTGAATTCTCTGATGCACTTTGAAATGAGCTGGATCGGAAAAGCTCTTCCCGCAGTGAAAGCACAGGTACGGTCTCTCTCCAGAGTGCATTCTCTCGTGGCGTTTCAGCTGAGAAATCTGACGGAATCGATTGTCACAGTGTGTGCACTGGTGCATTTTCTCAGAGTGTATTTTTTGGTGTGATATTAGACAAATGGGCTGCTTAAAGGTTTTCCCACATTCGCTGCACTGGTAAGGCCTCTCGCTGGCGTGCGAACGCATGTGTGCCTTAAAATGGGACCCATCTCTGAATCTTTTCTCACAGTGAGGGCACTTGTACGGCTTTTCCCCCGTGTGGATTCGCTTATGAACAAGAAGAGATTGTTTGGTGCTGAAATACTTGTCGCATTCGCTGCAGTGGAAAGGCTTTTCGCCAGTGTGCGTCTTCATGTGAATTTTCAAATTACCCGAAGAGAAGGAAACCTTCCCGCACTGCTCGCAGCGAAACTCCCTCTTCACGATGTGCTCTTTCGAATGAAGTCTTCTTTCTTTCAAGGTAGGAAAGCTGATTTTGCATTTCCTACAGGTGTAGTCTTTCGGTTCTGAGTGCTTTCTCTCATGCCTCACTAAATTTCCCTGTTTGCAGAATGTTTTCCCACAGGTGACGCAGGAAAATTTCTTGGCCGTCGGCTGCTCTTTGGATGTTGAGGCCATTTCTTCATCAGAGGATGAACTGTTGTTTTCACCTGAGAGGAACAAAGTAATATTTCTATTAACTTTGACTTGCATGTCCCCAACACACAAAGCATGAATGCAAATTTAAATTGTGACCCAAGACCACAAAACCAGTCATAAGGGTAATTTTTCGAAATTGAGATTTATACATCATCTGAATAGATAAGCTTTCCATTGATGTATGGTTTGTTATGATAGGACAATATTTGTCTGATACACAACTATTTGAAAATCTGGAATCTGAGGGTGCAAAAAAATCTAAATATTGAGAAAATCGCCTTTAAAGTTGTCCAAATGAAGTTCTTAGCAATGCATATTACTAATCAAAAATTAAGTTGTGATATATGTACAGTAGGAAAATTACAAAATATCTTCATGGAACATGATCTTTACTTAATGTCCTAATAATTTTTGGCATAAAAGAAAAATCTATAATTTTGACCCATGATGTATTTTTGGCTATTGCTACAAATATACCGAAGAGACTTAAGACTGGTTTTGTGGTCCAGGATCACAATTCTGAAAATAATTATTTGTATATTCTATAATTTTCTATAAGAGGCTTTCCTGTAGCTCAAATGGTAGAGCATGGCGCTAGCAACGCCAAGATCATGGGTTCGATTCCCAGGGAAAGCAAGAGCTGGTCAAATGTAAAACTGTAACTTGAATGCAATGTAAGTTGCTTTGGATAAAAGCGTCTGCTAAATGCATAAATGTAAAAGTAAATTGGTCCATTATGACTACTCACAAACCTGCTCTCAAACCTCATTATATCATGGCGTGTCCTTACAGGTAACATTGTACGTACAAGCCAAAAAGCATGTGTACCTACCACCTTGAAGAAACTTTAAATGACTTGTAACTCAAACCATGTAAAACCATTTGTTGATACACTAGTTAGGATAATATATTAAAGGAAGAAACATACCCAAGGGATTAAAGTCATCATCATCATCATCACAATTGTCATCATTATCATCATCATCACTTTGTACTTTCTCCGCAGTGGTTTTCTTCCCTCGTCTCCTTCGAATTCCTGCAGTCCACCAGTTTGACGGAGCATGTCTTCATTGGCGTCTGCAGCATCTGCTGTTCTCCAGCGTTACAGTCAGACTCCAGAGACTCTGTGGCGTTTTGGTCAACGGATCCATGACTGTCACACACGCTCTCCTGAGCGTCAGTATAACAGAGCAAACTAAGGCTGAGCTCTGAGTCCTGTGTGTCTCTGGATCGCTGATCTCTGACGCTCCAGACTGAATCCTGAGAGTGAAGAAAACAAGATATATCAGCTGAATCTGACACAGTAATCATGAGTTGACTTGGGGAACTCAATTAGAAATTAAAAGTTAGATTTGCACTCAACAAGCTGACAGTGATTGAAGTGAAAGATGAAATGATGAGCTGTTCAAACCTCTCCTCTTTCTCTCAGCTTTGCCTCCAGTGAAGCCACCTCTTTCTTCAGCTGACAGATTTCTGTGATAAAATCCTCAATATCCAGCATGGACAGATCAGTTCCTACTGATTTACAGCAGATCACATCCACCTGCGCTTTCATGATCAACATCTGAACACAAACACATCAGGATAATTACAAGATGCATTTACTGACACACTGGTTTAAACTCAAAATGATTATGAACGAGAGCAGGGGCCGGTTATATAAAACAAGTTTACCAAACAAGCCAGGCTTATTTCAGTTATTCTTACTTATTTTGAACCAAATCAACTGACAATAAATCAGACTAACTGAAATAAACCTGGCTTGTTTGGTAAACTTGTTTTATGAAACAGGCCACAGAACTGATCTATTAATAAATATGACTTTGACTTCGGAAAACATTACGAAATGTGTTTAGGTGTTTGTAGTTAGTATAATTTTTGAGCCAGCGTTAATATATAAAGATATTGTATGTAATTTCAGCGCATTATGTGACCACATTTAATAAACTCGTTTAGCGTTCGGCACAAAACAGCGAGATACGACGGGGAAAGCTTAATTTACATAATCAAAACAATAAATAGACCAAATCAACAATCCCACAAAGAGATCAATAATATAAATCGAAGATAAAAGTAAATATAAATCTGTTAAATGGTGTAAAACACGTACCGGTTGAAACTGTTAGCTCTTCTTTCGTTCGTTCTATGGTTTGTTTACTCGTCTCGCGCTGAAGAAGCTCATAGCGCCTCCGTCTGTGCTGGAGCGAGAAGCGGCTTGACATATAGCTGATTAACAAATAAGATCATACATAATTTAATATGTTAATACCTAAATACCTACGCTCTTGCACCTAGTTTGAAAGAGCCTGACTATTGAGAATTTGCCACTGGATATGTTTGAATGAGAGAAAGATGAAGAAATACCCATCGCTCGTACTGTAGGAGGCGCTGTGATATCTTCAGTCCACCGGTAAAACCACTGAAGAAAGAAAGACGGTTGGAGCACTTCGGTATGTTTTTAATGTGTTTTACTTGATTTATGCGTTTTAACATGTGCATTCTGTGTTTCAGTGACTTCAAATAAAGCTTTTCCTCGCCTTTCTAATCGTTTATGAAAATTAATCATGGTTTTACTACTGTAACCATAATTTAACTGAGGTATTTCTAATAAAACTAGAGTAACCACAAATTTGCCAATGTTATATTACAGTATAATCTTGTTTAAAATGTGCTATTTGTAATAAAGCCATGTAGTTAAATTTAAATTAATTTTCAGTACTGGACACTCTTAAAGAATGCTTAGAAATGGGCACGAATCTTAAAATATCATGCTTAGTTTACAGATTTGATCAGTTCATCATAAATGCATCTTTTATCCTGATGTGTTTGTGTTCAGATGTTGATCATGAAAGCGCAGGTGGATGTGATCTGCTGTAAATCAGTAGGAACTGATCTGTCCATGCTGGATATTGAGGATTTCATCACAGAAATCTGTCGGCTGAAGAAAGAGGTGGCTTCACTGGAGGCAAAGCTGAGACAAACTGAACAGAGAGGTTTGTGCAGCTCTTCATTTCATCATTCAACTCAACCAAACCAAAGTTTTTTTCCTTCTCACTTCTTATGCACATCTCAAATTAAGCCAGCAGAAAAATATGATAACTAATCACCAATATAACCACCAGAGATAACTGCTGAGTAATGCGGCTAATATCAGCAGCTTGGTCTTTATTTGTGTTTATCTGTGATGTGTTTGTCAGGATGTGGAGAAGGGTTCAGTGCGTGTGGCTGATGGGACAGAAGCTCAGGATTCAGTCTGGAGCATCAGAGATCAGAGATACAGAGACACACAGGACTCAGAGCTCAGCCTCACTTTACTCTGTTATACTGACGCTCAGGATCATGAATCCACTGATCAAACCTCTGACTGTAACGCTGGAGAACAGCAGATGCTGCAGACGCCGCTGAAGATGTGCTCCGTCAAACTGGTGGACTGCAGGAACCTGATAGAGAGCAGAGAAGAAGAAACCACCGCAGAGCAACAGCAACAGAGTCATGAGGATGATGGGAATGATGATGATGATTTCATTCCTCCAGGTTTGTTTCTTCCTTTTATGATCTTTTGTTGTTTTTCATGACACTTGAATGTCAGCAGAGACTCTGCAGGATCAGGTTCATATTGGCTGTTGGTCTCTGATGGTCTGATCAGGTTTGAGAAAAGATTTTCTGAGATATTTGGAAACTTAATGGCAAATTATAGAATTTTTCTCTCTCTGTAGAGGATTTTGATCTAGAACGTGTTTTTTAAGTGATCCAGATTTGTTGTGCCTATTTGTAAGGCTGCACAATTGGGCCAAATTTCAAATAATTATTAATAAATTAATTATTATATATTATAAAATAATGAAAGAAATACATTGTGATTGCAATAATACTATTATACTGTAAAATTACATTATAAATATTGTAAAATGTGTGGCAAATGTTGCATTTCCAAACGCATTTTTATCAGTATGTCTAAGCTTGACTTTATTTAATTAACTTGCAGGCTTTTGCGATTTTTTTTAATTAATTGTTCACTCCTAGAAGTTAGACTTATCTAGTCAAGTCACCATTATTTATATAGCGCTTTTTACAATGCAAATTGTGTCAAAGCGGTTTTACAGTATTAAATGGGGAAATAGTGTGTCGAAATAGTGTGTTGTTCTCCTCTGGCCAGACGAGACCAGCAGTTTAAATCTAGGCTGCAGCAGAGTCAGATTGTGCAGAGGACTCATCTGGTTTCCGTGGCCATCTAGGTGACGAGGTCTTTGGCTAGACAGATATTACAGAATTTCTGTATGTTTCCTGAGTGACACAAACAAATCTAAAATATTTTTTAAAACCCAGAATTTATAACCATTTTGTTAATTTCAGATGACAAAGATTGTTCATCTTCTGATGGAGAAACAGCCTTAACATCAAAAGAGCAGCTGACTGTCAAATGTTTTTCTTGTGCCACCTGTGGAAAAACATTGAGTTCACAGGGTCATTTAGCGAGACACGAGAGAAAACACACAGAACAGAAAGACTTCAGCTGCACGATATGCAACATCAGCTTTCCTACCGCAGAAGAGAGGAGACTTCATTCAAAAGAGCACAGTGGGAAGAAGGAGTTTCACTGTGAACAGTGCGGGAAGGTTTTTTTCACCACTGTTCATAATATGAGAGCTCATATAAATACACACAACAAAAAGTCTTTCCACTGCAGTGAATGTGACAAGTATTTCAGCACCAAAGGAACTCTTGGTGCTCATAAGCGAATCCACACCGGAGAAAAACCGTACAAGTGCCCTCACTGTGAGAAGAGCTTCAATCACGGATCTCATCTGAAGACACATGTGCGTGTTCACACCAATGAGAGGCCGTACCAGTGCAGTGAATGTGGAAAAACCTTCACAGATTCAGGCCTTCTAAAGTCACACCAGAAAATCCACTCTGATGAGAAACCGTTTCAGTGCAAACACTGCGAGAAACGATTCCGTCAAAGACTTACTCTGATTTGTCACGAGAGGACTCACACCGGAGAGAAACCGTATCTGTGCTCGCACTGCGGGAAGAGCTTTGCTAGTCCAAGTTCTTTTGTATTTCATAAGAGAGTCCACACTGGAGAAAAACCGTATCACTGCAGTGTCTGTGGGAAGAGTTTCAGTAAACATAGTACTTTACAAAACCACAAGAGGACTCATAGCGGAGAAAGACCTTTCAAATGCTCACAATGTGACAAGACGTTTGCTCGATCAGGCGTCCTCAAGGTCCATCAGCGAGTTCATACAGGAGAGAAACCTTACTCCTGCTCATCTGCGGCGAGAGATTCGCTTATTTAGGTAGTTTTCAGACCCACCAGAACAAACACGCTTAAGAACAAACTGCTCCAGAATCATCAGAGTGACTTTCATCAGTCAATCTGGAAAAAAATGAAACTGTACATTGAGCTCTTGCTGCCAGTAGGGGGCAGTGAGCTTTCATGTGGTGGATTGAACCCAACGCTGTATATAAAGTCATGTTTGACAGAGTAGAGCAATGATTTTATGTTAAACCAGACAGAACTATTAAAAATCCTCAAAATAAAATACTACAATAATATGAGCCCCTGGATTTCATAAGGCTGTTAATCATGTTTTATGTGGTGAAATGCACAAAGGAGAGTCACTGGTGGGTTTCATTTAATCAAGAAAGAGCCATGGTTTATTAATTATCCAGTTCATCGCTGTACTTCCAGAGCATTTATGTCACCATGTAAGGTACTTACTTGGTAGAAACGAATCCTCTGGGTGGAAAAGTTTGGGCAGCTACTTTAGTTTTGTGGCAGCTACTTTAACTTCACTGTAATATCAAATAGAATTAAATATAAGGTAGACTTAAAATGTATACCGATCAGGCATAACATTATGACCACCTTCCTAATATTGTGTTGTCCCCCTTTTGCTGCCAAAACAGCCCTGGCCCATCGAGGCATGGACTCCACTAGACCCCTGAAGGTCCTGTAAGTTGCGAGGTGGGACCTCCATGGGTCGGACTTGTTTGTTCAGCACATCCCACAGATGCTCGATTGGATAGAGATCTGGGGAATTTGGAGGCCAAGTCAACACCTCAAACTCATTGTTGTTCTCCTCAAACCATTCCTGAACCATTTTTGCTTTGTGGCAGGGTGCATTATCCTGCCGAAACAGGCCACAGCCACCAGGGAATACCGTTTCCATGAAAGAGTGTCCATGGTCTACAACAATGCTTAGGTAGGTAACATCCACATGAATGGCAGGACCCAAGGTTTCCCAGCAGAACATTGCCCAAAGCATCACACTGCCTCTGCCAGCTTGCCTCCTTACCATTGTGCATCCTGGTGCCATTTGTTCCCCAGGTAAGAGATGCACCCAGCCATCCATGTGATGTAAAAGAAAACATGATTCATCAGACCAGGCCACCTTCTTCTATTGCTCCGAGGTCCAGTTCTGATGCTCACGTGCCCACTCTTAGTGCTTTCGGAGGTGAACAGGGGTCAGCATGGGCACCCTGAATTGTCTGCAGCTATGCAGCCCCATACGCAACAAACTGTGATGCACTGTATATTCGGACACCTCTCCATTAGAACCAGCATTAACTTCTTGAGGAATTTGAGCTACTGTAGCTCGTCTGTTGGATTGGACCACACGGGCCAGCCTTCGCTCCCAAGTACACCAATGAGCCTTGGCCACCCATGACTCTGTCGCCGGTTCACCACTGTTCCTTCCTTGGACCACTTTTGATAGATACTGACCACTGCAGACCAGGAACACCCCACTAGAGCTGCAGTTTTGGAGATGCTCTGACCCGGTTGTTTAGCCATCACAATTTGGCCCTTGTCAAACTCGCTCAAATCCTTACTCTTGCCCATTTTTCCTGCTTCTAACGCATCAACTTTGAGGACAAAATGTTCACTTGCTACCTAATATATCCCACCCACTAACAGGTGCTGTGATGAAGAGATGGTCAGTGTTTTTCACTTCACCTGTCAGTGGTCATAATGTTATGCCTGATCAGTGTTTGTTTATGGGATATTTGGAATTTTGACCCCACAAAACAGCTCACAGTCACAGCTTCTTTTAGCAGTTTTTAAATACTGCCATATCATGGCAAGAAATGACTGTTATTTCCTTTAATTTGTGTTAGAGAGTCAAAGTCCATTTCAAGTAAAGTTTGTTCACTTGGCCATATTTGCAATGTCTCCAAGCTTATATTTCAGGCCTCCAAGACTAACTGCATCTGAAATCGCACACTGAGAGTACATTTGAATTTGAATTAGCTTAGCAAATGTTAAAAAGTATGTACTATTATAATATGAATTGAATAGTGTCAATGAAATTTGGATGTACTACATCTGCCATGTTGTTACTGTCATGTGACCTACCATAGTCAGTTGTATCACTTCAAATCCATTCATAAATCCGCTCCGGTGGCCTCATGGGACAGTAAAGTTTCTATCGAATGCACACTTCAGAATCTTGGTGGAAGTGGACGTATATCTGGGTACATTTTGCCTACTGTTTTTCAAATACTGTGGCTGCAACCGAAATTGAATGATTCCCGATTGCATACTAGGTGAAAAACAGTATTTGACAAGTATGTCCAAATTCAAAAGAATAGGCAAAAAATACCCTGATGACCTACTACTTCCAGCGAGATTCTAAAGTGTGCATATGATGGACATTTTACTGTCCCATCCCAGCTAACAAATTTATGTTCTGAGAACGTTTTCTCTAAACATCATAAGAACGTATATTAACTAACGTTATGAGAACGTTCCGTGATCATTTTTTAAAACATTTAGACAACTTTTAAAGAACGCTAGCAAAAGTTGTGGGAACGTTCCCTGCCAGCTGGGATATGCCACATTTGATTGCATTTCGCTGTTTAATAACGTCCTATTCACCATCATAACTTGAATGAATTAAATTTTAAATTTACCATAGGAAAAACCATCAAACACATCAATTTATACGTTTCAGAAACTTAATCGAGTCTTTTAAGCTGTGCAAGCTTACGATGTACACTGAAATAAAATGTGCATTTTTCTTTATTAATGAGAAAAGCAAGTGCAGATAGAATATCTACTATGTGCTACTAGACAGATTAGCAGTTCTCTCACTGTACTGTAGGAGGCGCTGTGACGATCTTAGTTCTCCGGTAAAACCACTGAAGAAAGAAAGACGGTTGGAGCTCAGTCTCGGTACGTGTTTAACTGTTTATGTGATTGTTGATTTACTGTGTTTAGTGTGTTAATGAGCTTAAATGAAGAGTTCGTTATCCAAATCTGGTTTAGGAAGATTAACCTATAGGTTTTTCTTCAGTAACCATAATTTAACTTTTGCATTTGTAATACAACTAGTATACATGTTTACTTGCTGTAACCATAACTACGATATTTGTAGTATGCTGGAAACTTTTGAAGGACACCTAAAATGGATTAAATTTCACAGTCATATATAAGTAAAGTTTATTAAATGCAGCTAAATTGAATTAGATATTAATAAAAATAACCCTTTCTAAAACGAACCTAAATCTTGTAGTTATAATGATGTGTTTGTGTTCAGATGTTGATCATGAAAGCGCAGGTGGATGTGGTCTGCTGTAAATCAGTAGGAACTGATCTGTCCATGCTGGATATTGAGGATTTCATCACAGAAATCTGTCGACTGAAGAAAGAGGTGGCTTCACTGGAGGCAAAGCTGAGAGAAAGAGGAGACAAACTGAACAGAGAGGTTTGTGCAGATCTTCATTTCAGCCTTCAGCTCAACCAAACCAAAGTTTTTTTCCTTCTCACTTCTTATGCACATCTCAAATTAAGCCAGCAGCAAAATATGATAACTAATCACCAATATAAGCACTAGCGATAACTGTTGAATAATGAGGTTAATATCAGCAGCTTGTTCTTTATTTGTGTTTATCTGTGATGTGTTTGTCAGGATGTGGAGAAGGGTTCAGTGCGTGTGGCTGATGGGACAGAAGCTCAGGATTCAGTCTGGAGTGTCAGAGATCAGAGATACAGAGACACACAGGACTCAGAGCTCAGCCTCACTTTACTCTGTTATACTGACGCTCAGGATCATGAATCCACTGATCAAACCTCTGACTGTAACACTGGAGAACAGCAGATGCTGCAGACGCCGCTGAAGATGTGCTCCGTCAAACTGGTGGACTGCAGGAACCTGATAGAGAGCAGAGAAGAAGAAACCACCGCAGAGCAACAACAACAGAGTCAAGAGGAAGAGGATGATGATGATTATGATTATTATGATGAGAATAATGAGAATGATGGGGATGATGAAGATTTCATTCCTCCAGGTTTGTTTCTTCCTTTTATGATGTTTGTTATTTTCAATGACCCTTGAATGTCAGCAGAGACTCTGCAGGATCAGGTTCATATTGGCTAATGGTCTGATTTCCTGAGATATTTGGGAACATGATGGCAAATGATAGTATATTTATTATTTTTCCTCTCAGTTGAGATTTTGATATAGAATGTGTTTTTTAAGAGAGACAGATTTGCTGTGTCTAGGCTGTACGATTTGGCCAAAAATCAAATTTCAATTATTTCTGTCATGAGAATTATTGTTAAATTAGGAAATCGTGAAAGAAATACATTGAGATTCCAATAATACTGTTATACTGTATAATTACATTAAAAAAATAGTAAAATGGGTGGCAAATGTTGCATTTCCAAATGCACTTTATCGATATTTATATGCATGAGTTTAATTAACTTGCAGCCTTTTTGTTATTATATAACTGCAATAAACCATATTGCGCTTTTTTTTAAATTAATTGTTCACTCCTAGACTTATATAGACAGATATTACAGAATTTCTGTTTCCTGAATGACACACAAACTCATCTCAAATATATTTTAAAACCCAGAATTTATAACCATTTTGTTCATTTCAGATGACAAAGGCTGTTCATCTTCTGATGGAGAAACAGCCTTAACATCAAAAGAGCAGCTGACTGTCAAATGTTTTCCTTGTGCCACCTGTGGAAAAACATTGAGTTCACAGGGTCATTTAGCGAGACATGAGAGAAAACACACAGAACAGAAAGACTTCAGCTGCAGGAGATGCAACATCAGCTTTCCTACCGCAGAAGAGAGGAGACTTCATTCAAAAGAGCACAGCGTGAAGAAGGAGTTTAGCTGTGAACAGTGCGGGAAGGTTTTTTTCATTCATTCTAGTCTAAAAGTTCACTTGAAGACTCACGAAGAAAAGTCTTTCCACTGCAGTGAATGTAACAAGTATTTCAGCACCAAAGGAACTCTTGATGCTCATAAGCGAATCCACACGGGAGAAAGACCGTACAAGTGTCCTCACTGTGAGAAGAGCTTCAATCATGGAACACATCTGAAGACACATGTGCGTGTTCACACCAATGAGAGGCCGTACCAGTGCAGTGAATGTGGAAAAGCCTTCACAGACTCAAGCTCTCTAAAGTCACACCAGAAAATCCACTCTGATGAGAAACAGTTTCAGTGCAAACACTGCGACAAACGATTTCGTCAAAGACTTACTCTGATTTGTCATGAGAGGACTCACACCGGAGAGAAACCGTATCTGTGCTCGCACTGCGGGAAGAGCTTTGCTAGTCAAAGTTCTTTTGGATTTCATAAGAGAGTCCACACTGGAGAAAAACCATATCACTGCAGCGTCTGTGGGAAGAGTTTCAGTAAGTATAATATTTTAAAAAACCACAAGAGGACTCATAGCGGAGAAAGACCTTTCAAATGCTCTCAGTGTGACAAGACGTTTGCTCGATCAGACGTCCTGAAGGTCCATCAGCGAGTTCATACAGGAGAGAAACCTTACTCCTGCTCCATCTGCGGCGAGAGATTCGCTTATTTAGGTAGTTTTCAGACCCACCAGAGCAAACACGCTATAGAACAAACTGCTCCAGAATCATCAGAGTGACTTTCATCAGTCAATCTGGAAAAACTGAAACTGTACATTGAGCTCTTGCTGCCAGTAGGGGGCAGTGAGCTTTCATGTGTTGGATTGAACCCAACGCTGTAAATAAAGTCATGTTTAATAGAGTAGAGCAATGATTTTATGTTAAACCAGACAGAACTATTAAACATCCTCAAAATAAAATACTACAATAATGTGAGTACCTGGATTTCATAAGACTGTTAATCATGTTTTATGTGGTGAAATGAACAACGGAGAGTCACTGGCGGGTTTCATTTAATCAAGAAAGAGCCATGGTTTATTAATTATTGATTTCATCACTGTACTTCCAGAGCCACCATGTAAGGTAAGATATTTACTTGGTAGAAACAAATCTCTGGGTGGAAAAGTTTGGGGGTTTTGTGGCAGCTACTTTAACTTCACTGTAATGTCAGATAGAATTAAAGTTCAGATAGACTTAAAATGTACACCGATCAGGCATAACATTGACCACCTTCCTAATATTGTGTTGGTCCTCTTTTGCTTTCAAAACAGCCCTGACCCATCGAGGCATGGACTCCACTAGACCCCTGAAGGTCCTGTAAGTTGCGAGGTGGGGGCTCCATGGATCGGACATGTTTGTTCCGCACATCCCACAGATGCTCGATTGAATTGAGATCTGGGGAATTTGGAGGCCAAGTCAACACCTCAATCTCGTTGTTTGTGCTCCTCAAACCATTCCTGAACCATTTTTGCAGGGTGCATTATCCTGCCGAAACAGGCCACAGCCACCAGGGAATACCGTTCCATAAAACAATGCTCAGGTAGGAAACATCCACATGGATGGCAAGACCCAAGGTTTCACAGCTTGCCTTCTTCCCATAGTGCATCCTGGTGCCTTGTGTTCCCCGGCCATCCATGTGATGTAAAAGAAAACATGATTCATCAGACCAGGCCACCTTCTTCCATTGCTCCATGGTCCAGTTGATGCTCACGTGCCCACTCTTAGTGCTTTCGGAGGTGAACAGGGGTCAGCATGTGCACCCTGACTTGTCTGCAGCTATGCAGCCCCATACGCAACAAACTGTGATGCACTGTGTATTCGGACACCTCTCCATTAGAACCAGCATTAACTTCTTGAGGAATTTGAGCTATTGTAGCTCGTCTGTTGGATCGGACCACACGGGCCAGCCTTCACTCTCCAAGTACACCAATGAGCCTTGGCCGCCCATGACTCTGTCGCCGGTTCACCACTGTTCCTTCCTTGGACCACTTTTGATAGATACTGACCACTGCAGACCAGGAACTAGAGCTGCAGTTTTGGAGATGCTCTGACCCGGTTGTTTAGCCATCACAATTTGGCCCTTGTCAAACTCGCTCACCTTACTCTTGCCCATTTTTCCTGCTTCTAACGCATCAACTTTGAGGACAAAATGTTTGCTTGCTGCCTAATATATCCCACCCACTAACAGTTGCTGTGATGAAGAGATAGTCAGTGTTTTTCACTTCACCTGTAAGTGGTCATAATGTTATGCCTGATCTGTGTTTGTTTATGGGATATTTGGAATTTTGACCCCACAAAACAGCTCACAGTCACAGCTTCTTTTAGCAGTTTTTTAATACTGCCATATCATGGCAAGAAATGACTGTTATTTCCTTTAATTTGCGTTAGAGAGTCAAAGTCCATTTCAAGTAAAGTTTGTTCACTTGGCCATATTTCCAAAGAATCCGAGCTTATATTTCAGGCCTCCAAGGCTAACTGCATCTGAAATGCAAACTGAGAAAACATTTGAATTTGAATTATCTTAACGACTTAAAAAAAAAAGTGTACTATTATAATATGAATAATAGTGTCAATGAAATTTGTATGTACTACATCTGCCATGTGGTTACTGTCATGTGACCTACCATAATCAGTTGTATCACTTCAAATCCATTCATAAATCCGCTCCGGTGGCCTCATGGGACAGTAAAGTTTCTATCAAATGCACACTTCAGAATCTTGGTGGAAGTGGATGTTAATCCGGGTACTTTTTGACTACTGTTTTTCAAATACTGTGGCTGCAACCGAAATTGAATGATTCCCTATTGCATACTAGGTGAAAAACAGTATTTGACAAGTATGTCCAAATTCAAAAGAATAGGCAAAAAATACCCTGATGACCTACTACTTCCAGCGAGATTCTAAAGTGTGCATATGATGGACATTTTACTGTCCCATCCCAGCTAACAAATTTATGTTCTGAGAACGTTTTCTCTCAACATCATAAGAACGTATATTAACTAACATTATGAGAACGTTCCGTGATCATTTTTAAAACATTTAGACAACTTTTAAAGAACGCTAGCAAAAGTTGTGGGAACGTTCCCTGCTAGCTGGGATATGCCACATTTGGTTGCATTTCGCTGTTTAATAACGTCCTATTCCCGTCATAACTTGAATTAATTAAATTTGAAATTTACCATAGAAAAACCATTAAACTATAGCCCGGTTTCACAAACGGGTCTTATCTTAAGCCAGGACTAGGCCTTAGTTAAATTAAGATATTTAAGCTACTTATACAAAAAAGCCTTGGAAGAAAACATTTCAGGTGTGCATCTTGACACAGAACAATGACACTGACATATTTTAAGATATGTCAGAGCAAGATATTTTCAGTTGAGACAGCTCAAACATGCATTTTAGTCTTAGCTGTGAAACCAGGGGTAAATGTTTAAAAAAACATAATTGTGTCTTTTGAGCTGTGCAAGCTGACGATGTACACTGAAATGGAAATGTGCATTTTTCTTTATTAATGAGAAAAGCAAGTGCAGATAGAATATCTACTATGTGTTACTAGACAGATTAGCAGTTCTCTCACTGTACTGTAGGAGGCGCTGTGACGATCTTAGTTCTCCGGTAAAACCACTGAAGAAAGAAAGACGGTTGGAGCTCAGTCTCGGTACGTGTTTAACTGTTTATGTGATTGTTGATTTGCTGTGTTTAATGTGTTAATGAGCTTAAATGAAGCGTTCGTTATCCAAATCTGGTTTAGGAAGATTAACCTATAGATTTTTCTTCAGTAAACATAGTTTAACTTTGGTATTTGTTATAAAACCACAGTATACCATTGTTTGCTTTCTGTAACCATATAACGACGATATTTGTAGTATGCTGGAAACTTTTGAAGGACGCCTAAAATGTATTAAATCTCAGTCATATTTAAGTAAAGTTTATTAAATGCAGCTAAATTGAATTAGATATTAATAAAATATCCCTTACGAAAATGAACCATGGATTTACTACAAATAAAACCAATAAATTCTATAGTTTTTTTTGTTTTTACTATAAAGTATGGTAACGACAAATTAACCATGGTTTTGCTACACATAGTTTAACAATGGTATTTCTCGTAAAACTGTTAGTATACAAATGGTCATCAGTATGCCAAAAAAACATGGTTCCTACACTTTTACTGTAATAAAACCATGGTTAATTTTTGAAAGGGATTATATAGCTGATATTCAACAATGAACCTAATCAATTGAATCTAAACAAATATATTTAGCCTATATCTGGCATTAATGTTTCTGAATATTCTCCAGAAGTTCATTTCTTTATTCAGTTCTGTGTAGTTCTGCTCTGATTTTTAGTTTGATCAGTTCGTTATTAATCTTGTAATTATCATGATGTGTTTGTGTTCAGATGTTGATCATGAAAGCGCAGGTGGATGTGATCTGCTGTAAATCAGTAGGAACTGATCTGTCCATGCTGGATATTGAGGATTTCATCACAGAAATCTGTCGGCTGAAGAAAGAGGTGGCTTCACTGGAGGCAAAGCTGAGAGAAAGAGGAGACAAACTGAACAGAGAGGTTTGAACAGCTCTTCATTTCATCTTTAGCTGCTAAAATGGACTGATAGTTATGTGAATTAATGTCTTATTTTTAATCGTACTATTACTAGATATATCACTGATTGTGTTTGTCAGGATGTGGAGAAGGGTTCAGTGCGTGTGGCTGATGGGACAGAAGCTCAGGATTCAGTCTGGAGCGTCAGAGATCAGAGATACAGAGACACACAGGACTCAGAGCTCAGCCTCACTTTACTCTGTTATACTGACGCTCAGGATTATGAATCCACTGATCAAACCTCTGACTGTAACGCTGGAGAACAGCAGACGCCGCTGAAGATGTGCTCCGTCAAACTGGTGGACTGCAGGAACCTGATAGAGAGCAGAGGAGAAGAAACCACCGCAGAGGAACAACAACAGAGTCATAAGGAAGAGGAGGATGATGATGAGAATAATGGGGATGATGGGGATGATGAAGATTTCATTCCTCCAGGTTTGTTTCTTCCTTTCATGATGTTTTTTATTTTCAATGACCCTTGAATGCTTTCCTGTAGCTCAAATGGTAGAGCATGGCGCTAGCAACGCCAAGATCATGGGTTCGATTCCCAGGGAAAGCAAGAGCTGATCAAATGTAAAACTGTAACTTGAATGCAATGTAAGTCGCTTTGGATAAAAGCGTCTGCTAAATGCATAAATGTAAATGTAAATGAATGTCAGCAGAGACTCTGCAGGATCAGGTTCATATTGGCTAATGGTCTGATTTCCTGAGATATTTGGGAACATGATGGCAAATGATAGTATATTTATTATTTTTCCTCTGTTGAGATTTTGATCTAGAATGTGTTTTTTAAGAGAGACAGATTTGCTGTGTCTAGGCTGTACGATTTGGCCAAAAATCAAATTTCAATTATTTCTGTCATGAGAATTATTGTTAAATTAGGAAATCGTGAATGAAATGCATTGAGATTCCAATAATACTGTTATACTGTATAATTACATTAAAAAATAGTAAAATGGGTGGCAAATGTTGCATTTCCAAATGCACTTTATCGATATTTATATGCATGAGTTTAATTAACTTGCAGCCTTTTTGTTATTATATACCTGCAATAAACCATATTGCGCTTTTTTTTTATTAATTGTTCACTCCTAGACTTATATAGACAGATATTACAGAATTTCTGTTTCCTGAATGACACACAAACTCTTCTCAAATATATTTTAAAACCCAGAATTTATAACCATTTTGTTCATTTCAGATGACAAAGGTTGTTCATCTTCTGATGGAGAAAGAGCCTTAACATCAAAAGAGCAGCTGACAGTCAAAAGATTTCCTTGTGCCACTTGTGGAAAAACATTGAGTTCACAGGGTCATTTAGCGAGACACGAGAGAACACACACAGAACAGAAAGACTTCAGCTGCAGGAGATGCAACATCAGCTTTCCTACCGCAGAAGAGAGGAGACTTCATTCAAAAGAGCACAGCGTGAAGAAGGAGTTTAGCTGTGAACAGTGCGGGAAGGTTTTTTTATTTCATTCTAGTCTAAAAGTTCACTTGAAGACTCACGGTGAAAAGTCTTTCCACTGCAGCGAATGTGACAAGTATTTCAGCACCAAAGGAAATCTTGATGTTCATAAGCGAATCCATATGGGAGAAAAACCGTACAAGTGTCCTCACTGCGAGAAGAGCTTCAATCATGGATCACATCTGAAGAAACATGTGCGTGTTCACACCAATGAGAGGCCGTACCAGTGCAGTGAATGTGGGAAAGCCTATACAAACTCAAGCTCTCTAAAGTCACACCAAATTATCCACTCTGATGAGAAACCGTTTCAGTGCAAACACTGCGACAAACGATTCCATAGACTATCTAATCTGAATCGTCATGAGAGGATTCACACCGGAGAGAAACCGTATCTGTGCTCCTACTGCGGGAAGAGCTTTTCTGATCCACGTTCTTTTGTATTTCATCAGAGAGTCCACACTGGAGAAAAACCATATCACTGCAGCGTCTGTGGGAAGAGTTTCAGTAAAAATTGTTCTTTAAAAAACCACAAGAGGATTCATAGCGGAGAAAGACCTTTCAAATGCTCTCAATGTGACAAGACGTTTGCTCGATTAGACATCCTGAAGGTCCATCAGCGAGTTCATACAGGAGAGAAACCTTACTCCTGCTCCATCTGCGGCGAGAGATTCGCTTATTTAGGTAGTTTTCAGACCCATCAGAACAAACACACTAAAGAACAAACTGCTCCAGAATCATCAGAGTGACTTTCATCAGTCAATCTGGAAAAAACTGAAACTGTATATTGAGCCCTTGCTGCCAGTAGGGGGCAGTGAACTTTCATGTGGTGGATTGAACCAAACACTGTAAATAAAGTCATGTTTAATAGAGTAGAGCAATAATTTTATGTTAAACCAGACAGAACTATTAAAAATCCTCAAATACTACAATAATATGAGCACCTGGGTTTCATGAGATTGTTAATCATGTTTTATGTGGTGAAATGCACAAAGGAGAGTCACTGGCGGGTTTCATTTAATCAAGAAAGAGCCATGGTTTATTAATTATTGATTTCATCACTGTACTTCCAGAGCCACCATGTAAGGTAAGATATTTACTTGGTAGAAACAAATCTCTGGGTGGAAGAGTTTTGGGGTTTTGTGGCAGCTACTTTAACTTCACTGAAATGTCAGATATAATTAAAGTTCAGATAGACTTAAAATGTACACCGATCAGGCATAACATTGACCACCTTCCTAATATTGTGTTGGTCCTCTTTTACTTTCAAAACAGCCCTGACCCATCGAGGCATGGACTCCACTAGACCCCTGAAGGTCCTGTAAGTTGCGAGGTGGGGGCTCCATGGATCGGACATGTTTGTTCAGCACATCCCACAGATGCTCGATTGAATTGAGATCTGGGGAATTTGGAGGCCAAGTCAACACCTCAATCTTGTTGTTTGTGCTCCTCAAACCATTCCTGAACCATTTTTGCAGGGTGCATTATCCTGCCGAAACAGGCCACAGCCACCAGGGAATACCGTTTCCATAAAACAATGCTCAGGTAGGAAACATCCACATGGATGGCAAGACCCAAGGTTTCACAGCTTGCCTTCTTCCCATAGTGCATCCTGGTGCCTTGTGTTCCCCGGCCATCCATGTGATGTAAAAGAAAACATGATTCATCAGACCAGGCCACCTTCTTCCATTGCTCCATGGTCCAGTTGATGCTCACGTGCCCACTCTTAGTGCATTCGGAGGTGAACAGGGGTCAGCATGGGCACCCTGTCATGTCTGCAGCTATGCAGCCCCATACGCAACAAACTGTGATTCGGACACCTCTCCATTAGAACCAGCATTAACTTCTTGAGGAATTTGAGCTACTGTAGCTCGTCTGTTGGATCGGACCACACGGGCCAGCCTTCGCTCTCCAAGTACACCAATGAGCCTTGGCCGCCCATGACTCTGTCGCCGTTTCACCACTGTTCCTTCCTTGGACCACTTTTGATAGATACTGACCACTGCAGACCAGGAACACCCCACTAGAGCTGCAGTTTTGGAGATGCTCTGACCCGGTTGTTTAGCCATCACAATTTGGCCCTTGTCAAACTCGCTCAAATCCTTACTCTTGCCCATTTTTCCTGCTTCTAACGCATCAACTTTGAGGACAAAATGTTCACTTGCTGCCTAATATACCCCACCCACTAACAGGTGCTATGATGAAGAGATAGTCAGTGTTTTTCACTTCACCTGTCAGTGGTCATAATGTTATGCCTGATCAGTGTTTTTTTATGGGATATTTGGAATTTTGACCCCACAAAACAGCTCACAGTCACAGCTTCTTTTAGCAGTTTTTAAATACTGCCATATCATGGCAAGAAATGACTGCTATTCCTTTAATTTGCATTTAGAGAATCAAAGTCCATTTCAAGTAAAGTTTGTTCACTTGGCCATATTTCCAAAGAATCCGAGCTTATATTTCAGGCCTCCAAGGCTAACTGCATCTGAAATGCAAACTGAGAAACATTTGAATTTTAATTATCTTAGCGACTGTTAAAAAAAAAAAGTGTGTACTATTATAATATGAATAATAGTGTCAATGAAATTTGGATGTACTACATCTGCCATGTTGTTACTGTCATGTGACCTACCATAATCAGTTGTATCACTTCAAATCCATTCATAAATCCGCTCCGGTGGCCTCATGGGACAGTAAAGTTTCTATCGAATGCACACTTCAGAATCTTGGTGGAAGTGGACGTTAATCTGGGTACTTTTTGACTACTGTTTTTCAAATACTGTGGCTGCAACCGAAATTGAATGATTCCCTATTGCATACTAGGTGAAAAACAGTATTTGACAAGTATGTCCAAATTCAAAAGAATAGGCAAAAAATACCCTGATGACCTACTACTTCCAGCGAGATTCTAAAGTGTGCATATGATGGACATTTTACTGTCCCATCCCAGCTAACAAATTTATGTTCTGAGAACGTTTTCTCTCAACATCATAAGAACGTATATTAACTAACGTTATGAGAACGTTCCGTGATCATTTTTAAAACATTTAGACAACTTTTAAAGAACGCTAGCAAAAGTTGTGGGAACGTTACCTGCTAGCTGGGATATGCCACATTTGGTTGCATTTCGCTGTTTAATAACATCCTATTCACCGTCATAACTTGAATTATGTGTGTTCCTGTGGCTCAGTGGTAGAGCATTGCGTTAGCAGCGCAAAAGGTTGTGGGTTCAATTTCCAGGGAATACACATACTGAGAAAAGAATGTATAGCCCGAATGCACTGTAAGTCGCTTTGGATAAAAGCGTCTGCAAAATGTTAATGTATTGTAATTAATTACATTTTAAATTTACCATAGAAAAACCATCAAACATCAATTTATACGTTTCAAAAACTTAATCGAGTCTTTTAAGCTGTGCAAGCTTACGATGTACACTGAAAGGAAATGTGCATTTTTCTTTATTAATGAGAAAAGCAAGTGCAGATAGAATATCTACTGTGTGTTACTAGACAGATTAGCAGTTCTCTCACTGTACTGTAGGAGGCGCTGTGACGATCTTAGTTCTCCGGTAAAACCACTGAAGAAAGAAAGACGGTTGGAGCTCAGTCTCGGTACGTGTTTAACTGTTTATGTGATTGTTGATTTGCTGTGTTTAGTGTGTTAATGAGCTTAAATGAAGCGTTCGTTCGCCAAATCTGGTTTAGGAAAATTAACCTATAGGTTTTTCTTCAGTAACCATAGTTTAACTTTGTTATTTGTAGTAAAACCACAGTATACCATTGTTTGCTTACTGTAACCATATAACGACGATATTTGTAGTATGCTGGGAACTTTTGAAGGACGCCTAAAATGTATTAAATCTCAGTCATATTTAAGTAAAGTTTATTAAATGCAGCTAAATTGAATTAGATATTAATAAAATATCCCTTACGGAAATGAACCATGGATTTACTACAAATAAAACCAGTAAATTCTATAGTTTTTTTTGTTTTACTATAAAGTATGGTAATGACAAATTAACCATGGTTTTGCTACACATAGTTTAACAATGGTATTTCTCGTAAAACTGTTGGTATACAAATGGTCATCAGTATGCCAAAAAAACATGGTTACTACACTTTTACTGTAATAAAACCATGGTTAATTTTTGAAAGGGATTATATAGGTGATATTCAACAATGAACCTAATCAATTTAAACAAATATATTTAGTCTATATCTGGCATTAATGTTTCTGAATATTCTCCAGAAGTTAATTTCTTTATTCAGTTCTGTGTAGTTCTGCTCTGATTTTTAGTTTGATCAGTTCATTATAAATCTTGTAATAATCCTGATGTGTTTGTGTTCAGATGTTGATCATGAAAGCACAGGTGGATGTGATCTGCTGTAAATCAGTAGGAACTGATCTGTCCATGCTGGATATTGAGGATTTCATCACAGAAATCTGTCGGCTGAAGAAAGAGGTGGCTTCACTGGAGGCAAAGCTGAGAGAAAGAGGAGACAAACTGAACAGAGAGGTTTGTGCAGCTCTTCATTTTATCCTTCACTTCAGTCACTGTCAGTTTGTCTGATGAAATTAGGGTCTTTTAATATGTAATTAAGTTCCCAAGGTGATTCAAGAGCCAAATTATTTAAAAAAATATTGTCTGATTCTGTATTGATGAGCTGATTGTGTTTGTCAGGATGTGGAGAAGGGTTCAGTGCATGTGGCTGATGGGACAGAAGCTCAGGATCCAGTCTGGAGCGTCAGAGATCAGAGATACAGAGACACACAGGACTCAGAGCTCAGCCTCACTTTACTCTGTTATACTGACGCTCAGGATCATGAATCCACTGATCAAACCTCTGACTGTAACGCTGGAGAACAGCAGATGCTGCAGACACCGCTGAAGATGTGCTCCGTCAAACTGGTGGACTGCAGGAACCTGATAGAGAGCAGAGGAGAAGAAACCACCGCAGAGCAACAACAACAGAGTCACGAGGAAGAGGAGGATGAGAATAATGAGAATGATGATGATGATGAAGATTATGAGAATGATGGAAATGATGATGATTTCATTCCTCCAGGTTTGTTTCTTCCTTTTATGATGTTTTGTTATTTTTCATGACCCTTGAATGTCAGCAGAGTCTCTGCAGGATCAGGTTCATATTGGCTGTTGGTCTCTAATGGTCTGATTTTCTGAGATATTTGGGAACATGATGACAAATGATAGTATATTTATTATTGTTCCTCTCTGTTGAGATTTTGATCTAGAATGTGTGTTTTTTTTAAGAGAGCCAGATTTGCTGTGTCTAGGCTGTACGATTTGGCCAAAAATTCAATTTCTGTCATGACAGAATTATTGTTAAATTATGAAATAGAGAAAGAATTACATTGCGATTGCAATAATACTGTTATACTGTAAAATTACATTAAAAAAATTGTAAAATAGGTGGTGAATGTTGCATTTCCAAACTCACTTTAACAATGTCTATGCATGAGTTTATTTAAAGGGGTCATATGATGCGATTTCAAGTTTTCCTTTCTCTTTGGAGTAGTGTTGTCAAAAGTACCGACCGCGATACCATTCGGTACTGAAATTTTAAAAACGTCCATTTCCCGCTAAGATTTGAGCGCTGTTGAGCGGATTATTAAACAGCGCTGATTGGTCATTGTTCATGCGCTCAACAGATACATCTGTGATTGGCTTCAATGTTCAATGAAGCGCTCGGTGAAGAGTGTGAAGCGATGATCATTGAAATCAATCACAGACCTATCTGTTGAGCGTGTGAACCATGACCAAAGAGCGCTCAAATTTTATGCAAAGATAAGATCCCTGAAGTTGCAAAGACTAAAGTCTCAAAACCAAAGAGATATTCTTTATAAAAGTTAAGACACGACCAGGCCCCCCTAAAACAGCTCATTCAAACACGCCCCCACATGTCTACGTCATGGTGTGGGACAATTTGCAAAACACCTCCCGAATGTATACGCAAAGAAAGGGGGCGTGATTTTTATTCTCGCTGTAGTATTGTTGCTGCCGCCGGCGCCATGTCGTGGAGATGCTGTGTTTCGTTGTGAAAGCGAAAGTACTTTGTTTGGGCTTCCAAAAGAGGACACAACAAGAGGAAGATGGCGGCGCGTTCAGACGCAGCGGCTGCTCCAGGTCCCAAAGACGGTGCTTTTATGTCTTTTAATGTCGTCTGTTCGTCTCCAAATAGTGTAAATTTACCGCTAACTTATAAAGAAATCACTCCAAAACACATATATGATCGCCGAAGCCTTCTGGATATCGGCAATGTGTACAAACAACAACTTGCGCCGGCGGCTATTGAGAAGCTACGAGGCCTTTGTTTACTGCTGGAGCCGGACCTCGAGACCGCAGCCTCGCCTATTGACGCTACCTGCACAGCGTCGCAAGCGGTGTGAGAGAGGACGTAAGCGCGGAGGTATACGAGCGAGGCTAAGAGCTAATCCCACAAGACCGGCTCTTCCAACACTCATGCTCTCAAACGTTCGCTCTCTGGAAAACAAACTGGACTTAATACAACTCAGTCGGTCTACACAGCATGAGGCAAGGGATTGTTGTGTGTTTGTTTTCACTGAAACATGGCTAAATGACAACATCCCGGACTCCGCCATTCAGTTGAACAGGCTAACATGCTGCCGATCGGACAGAGACACAACACTTTCTGGTAAGAGCCGCGGTGGTGGCTTGTGTGTTTATATCAACAAAGAATGGTGTAACAATACTGCGGTATTATCAAAACACTGCTCATCACTGGTGGAGTTTATGTTTGTGAAGTGTCGACCGTTCTATATGCCGCGGGAGTTCACGGCCATTGTCATTGTCGCGGTTTACATTCCACCATGTGCCAACGCTAAGGACGCGCTTCGTGAACTGTATTGCGCCATCAATGAACAACAAACAAATAACCCCGACGGCTTTTTCATCATAGCCGGTGACTTCAACCACGCAAATTTAAAGACAGCTTTGCCAAAGTTCTACCAACATGTTAACTTTGCAACAAGAGGAAATAATACGCTGGACTTTGTTTACACAACCGTAAAGAACGCTTACAAAGCTGTACCCCGCCCCCACCTCGGGTACTCAGACCACATCTCTGTTATGCTAATCCCAGCATATAGACCACTTTTGAAACTCGCCAAACCGGTTCAAAAACTCATCACAATCTGGCCAGAAAATGCTACTTCAACACTACAGGACTGCTTTCAGTGCACAGACTGGAACATGTTTAAAGAGGCGGCCACCTACAACAACCACACAGACCTGCAGGAGTACACTGAAACTGTGACTGCTTACATCAAAAAGTGCATGGATGATGTGACAGCCACTAAGACCATCACCACACGTGCAAACCAAAAGCCGTGGATGACAGCAGAGGTTCGTGGGCTGCTAAAAACCAGAGATGAAGCATTCAGATCAGGAGACAAAGCAGCCCTCAATACAGCAAGAGCCAATCTGTCCCGTGGCATCAAAAATTCAAAACGGTCACATGCTGAAAAAATCAATAATCACTTCACGGACAGCAGAGACACACGGAGCCTGTGGCAAGCCATTCAGACCATCACTGACTACAAGCCCCCGCCACAGGCCTGTGATGATGACCCATCCCTCCCCGATACACTCAACCACTTTTATTCACGGTTTGAAATGCAGAACGACACACCTGCACAAAAACTGCCCAAACCTCCCAACGACCAGGCGCTCTGTCTGTCTGCAGCCGACGTAAGGAAGACCCTATCCAGGATTAACCCACGAAAGGCTGCGGGTCCTGACAACATACCTGGCCGTGTACTGAAAGACTGTGCTGCACAGCTGACGGATGTCCTAACAGATATCTTCAACACCTCGCTGAGCCAGGCAGTCATCCCCACATGTCTAAAATCCACAACAATCATACCGGTACCAAAGAAATCACCTGTGTCCTGTTTAAACGACTACCGTCCCATAGCACTGACACCAATCATGATGAAGTGCTTTGAGAGGTTAGTCATGCAAAAAATCAAAAACAGCCTCCCCAACACACTCGATCCGCTCCAGTTTGCATACCGTCCAAACCGCTCTACGGACGACGCAATATCCTCTACCCTCCACCTGGCTCTTACCCACCTAGAAAACAAAGACTCCTATGTTAGAATGCTGTTCATTGACTTCAGCTCGACATTCAACACAATAATCCCACAACAGCTCATAAACAAACTAAACCTGCTGGGCCTTAACAATTCCCTCTGTAATTGGATCCTGGACTTTTTAACCGGAAGACCTCAGTCAGTCCGTGTCGGCCACAACACCTCGAGCACTACCACACTAAGCACAGGTGCCCCACAAGGCTGTGTGCTCAGCCCGCTGCTCTTCACGCTGCTGACCCATGACTGCACTGCCAAGTTCAGCTCCAACCACATCATCAAGTTTGCTGATGACACAACAGTGGTAGGTCTCATCAGCAACAACGATGAAACGCACTACAGAGAGGAAGTGGCACAGCTGGCTGAATAGTGTGGCGCCAACAATCTGTCCCTAAATGTGGAGAAGACAAAGGAGGTTGTGATGGACTTCAGGAGGAGGAACTCCACTGACCACACCCCACTGACCATCGACAGCTCGGCTGTGGAGAGAGTCAGCAGCACTAAATTCCTGGGGGTGCACATCACGGAGGATCTCACCTGGACCACCAACACCATGTCACTCTCCAAGAAGGCACAACAGCGCCTACACTTTCTCTGCCGGCTGAAAAGAGCAAGTCTCCCACCACCATCCTCACCACATTCTACAGGGGCACCATTGAGAGTGTGCTGACCAGCTGCATCACTGTCTGGTACGGGAACTGCAGTGCTGCTGACTGCAAGACCCTCCAGCGGACAGTGAACACGGCTGCAAAGATCATCGGTGCCCCGCTCCCATCCATCCTGGACATTTTCCTTGCACGATGCTCCAGCAAAACCAACAGCATAGTGAAGGACCCCACCCACCCCTCCCACAGTCTCTTTCAGCTCCTACCATCAGGAAGACGGTACCGGAGCATCAGAGCCCGCTCCGCCAGACTGCTCAACAGCTTTTTCCCCCAGGCTGTGAGAGCCCTGAACTCGGATCACCCCACCCCCTTCTGAAACCCCATGCAACCCCCTACCTCCTGAAACATGGACCCCCCCCCAACCTTACCTCATCAAAGAAAAATACTGTGAACTTTTTTTTTGTGCAATTCAAGTGTGCTACACACAGGTGAGTGGGCCCGTACAAACCACCTGTAGTAACACAGTCTCCTCTATGCACTAGACACTTTTCTTACATTGCTATATGTACACAATCCCACAAAAGACTAATATATGTATATGTATGTTTACATGCTCATGCACCACTACAAATCATCTTATACTGTTCCCCAGCCAGCTGCTTGACTCACAATGTTTCTCTCTGCACATGTACAGTATTTATGTGAAGCATTCGCATAGTTTGTATAGTTTGTATTTTTTATCTTTATCTTAGTTGTATAGGGTAAACATTTATATATAGTAAACTTAGTCAACATCTGTCAGTAGGTTAGTCTGTGTATAGGTTTATAGTGTTTTACTTCATTGTTGTATGTCTGTATTTATGTAGCACCGTGGTCCTGTGAGGCACGACATTTCGTTCCACTGCATGTCCCCACATGTAGCGGAATGACAATAAAGCTCAACTTGACTTGAACTTGACTTGAACTAGAAATCAGTGGTTAAGTTGTGTTTACAACACTGTTCCAGGACAGTTCAACCCAAATATTAGAGTGTGTGCAGTGCATTTTACGGAGGACTATTTCCTGAACCTGGAAGAGTAGCCTACAATGCGCTTCTGACTCACAGCGTGTAAGTATGTTTCTGCTACTGACGATTCAAACGTGAGTTTTGAGCTGTGTAGAGTAGTGCGTGTTGTTTGTCGTTTCTCCGATCACAAATGCAGACATGGTAATGTTTACACGGCGTGATGCAAAGTGACGTGTAAAATCACAGTATGAGTCATTATAATCAGTAATTATGTCCCCACTGGATGCAACAAATGCCTCGTTTATAAGGGGTTTTATTGTTATTGTGTCATCGCACCGGGACACGCATCACAATACGGTGAGGGGCGTAACATTTCAGTTTACGCTTGAGGTATTCTGCCAATCACAACGCACCGGATAGCTGGCCAATCAGAGCACACCTTACTTCAGAAAGGCGGAGCATAGAGGAGCAACAATAATGTACAGTATGTGGAAAATAATGTTTTTTTTTTAACCTTAAACCACATAAACACATTGCATTACACCAAATACACAAAATAATGTTCTTTTTAGCAACGTCATATGACCCCTTTAATTAACCTGCAGCCTTTTTGTGATTATATGACTGCAATAAACCATATTGCGCTTTTTATAATTAATTGTTCACTCCTAGACTTATATAGACAGATATTACAGAATTTCTGTATGTTTCCTGAGTGACACACAAACTCTTCTCAAATATATTTTAAAACCCAGAATTTATAACCATTTTGTTCATTTCAGATGACAAAGGCTGTTCATCTTCTGATGGAGAAAGAGCCTTAACATCAAAAGAGCAGCTGACAGTCAAAAGTTTTCCTTGTGCCACCTGTGGAAAAACATTGAGTTCACAGGGTCATTTAGTGAGACACGAGAGAAAACACACAGAACAGAAAGACTTCACCTGCAGGAGATGCAACATCAGCTTTCCTACCGCAGAAGAGAGGAAACTTCATTCAAAAGAGCACAGCGGGAAGAAGGAGTTTAGCTGTGAACAGTGTGGGAAGGTTTTTTTCACCACTGCTCAGAATATGAAAATTCATATAAAGACACACAACGAAAAGTCTTTCCACTGCAACGAATGCGACAAGTATTTCAGCAACAAAGCAAATCTTGATGCTCATAAGCGAATCCACACGGGAGAAAGACCATACAAGTGTCCTCACTGCGAGAAGAGCTTCAACCAGGGATCACATCTGAAGAAACATGTGCGTGTTCACACCAATGAGAGGCCGTACCAGTGCAGTGAATGTGGAAAAACCTTCACAGATTCAGGCCTTCTAAAGTCACACCAGAAAATCCACTCTGATGAGAAACTGTTTCAGTGCAAACACTGCGACAAACGATTCCGTCAAAGATCTAATCTGAATTGTCACGAGAGGATTCACACCGGAGAGAAACCGTATCTGTGCTCCCACTGCGGGAAGAGCTTTTCAAGTCCAGCTCAATTTGGATTTCATAAGAGAGTCCACACTGGAGAAAAACCGTATCACTGCAGCATCTGTGGGAAGAATTTCAGTAAGTTTGATATTTTAAAAAACCACAAGAGGACTCATAGCGGAGAAAGACCTTTCAAATGCTCTCAATGTGACAAGACGTTTGCTCGATCAGACGTCCTGAAGGTCCATCAGCGAGTTCATACAGGAGAGAAACCTTACTCCTGCTCCATCTGCGGCGAGATATTTGCTTATTTAGGTAGTTTTCAGACCCACCAGAACAAACACGCTAAAGAGCAAACTGCGCCAGAATCATCTGAGTGACTTTCATCAGTCAATCTGGAAAAAAACCTGAAAAACTGAAACTGTATGTTGAGCTCTTGCTGCCAATAGGGGGCAGTGAGCTTTCATGTGGTGGACTGAACCGAATGCTGTATATAAAGTGATATTTGATGGAGTAGAACAGCGTATCCCAATCCCAGTCCTCATGCCCCCCCGCACCCCATGCAGAGCGCACATTTCGTATGCATCACGTACAATGTTTGTTCTATTCGACTTTAAGTGCCCAACGAAGTGGACATCACCGGATATTCCGCCATGGTTCCAGTTCGAAAAGAGTGTATATGTTACATTCAAAGTGCATTACAGTGTGCGTGAATTTCAATTGTATTTATTTACAGAGGTATATGATGTCCACTCGTCTGCACTGGTGTCAAAAGTATTCACATTTATTACACAGGTAGAAGTATAGATACTAGGGTTTAAAAAGACTTCTGTAGAAGTTGAAGTATTAACTCAAGCTTTTTACTCAAGTAAAAGTGTAAAAGTACTGGTTTCAAAACTACTACTATTATAAAAGTAAAAGTAATGTAAGGAAAAAAATGCCATTAAGGACAAAAATGTCATTAAGGACAAAAGCTTAGGCCGCGCCACAGAGGCCTATTGTGCACTACCCCACCTCCTCAAAAAAACATTTTTCTGAATGCCATAATGACTATAATGTTATATTAAAATGTTAATGTTGAAAAATTTGGGATGCACTAGGGATGCACTTGTTTCAGCTGCATATATGCCCATTGAAAATGAACGCATTTTAGTACAATGCAAATACATAAAAAACCATATATGTGTACTACTGAGCATTAATGTGTTTCATGGAGCGGAAGATGATTCTGGCTACAAACCTCCTCGCTGGTGCTTGGTTGGGACATTTCGCTCGAGTTCTCTTCTCGAGTCTCTGCCACGGACATCTTCGTACTTGGCTACATACGTCTGCTATGTCCAGTGTTGGGGGTAACGATTAACAAAGTTAGTATAGCCTAACGTTACTTATCACAAAATTGTCAATCGCAAACGCTAATTTATTCAAACGTCTCTCTACCGAACTACTGTAGCTTAATTTGCGGAGGACGAAGAGAAAGCACCCGTTTGATAAATGAGCCAGTAGTGGAGAAATAATAACTTTTAAGAAATAATCTATTTTGAGTAACGACCCCAACACTGGCTATGTCCTTGCTGGAGTGTGACGTGATTTGTGTCATGTGCAGGTGTGATGGATCGCGTACAAACCAATAGGGTGTCGGAATGGTGTTTATTCTTCTCATCCAACCACAATCAAATTCACTCTATCCGGATGGCACGATTTATCTGGATAGGTTTTTTTTTTTTTTTTTGAACGATGACAGGCCGGAATGAAAACAAGCCGAAATGAAATAGGAGTAACAAGGCTATTTTTAAAAAGTACAGATAATTGCGTGAAAATGTAAGGAGTAGAAGTAAAAAGTCGGCTGAAAAATAATTACTCCAGTAAAGTATAGATACCCAAAATTTCTACTTAAGTAAGGTAACGAAGTATTTGTACTTCGTTACTTGACACCTCTGCTCGTCTGTGTGTGAAGTCGCTGCAGCAGCGAAGTGCAAATCCATGAATTAATGTTCCAAAGTCAACAGATTTCCCCTGCTCAGGGAGTAGGGAGCAATGAACACGGTTTAGGGATCATATCAATCAGAACACAGTTCATGCACGTAGCTCTCTTCTAACGAGCTGGTTATCTGAACCAGGTGTGTTAACTAAGAGAGACATGCAAAATATGCAGAGACGGGGGACGCGAGGGCTGGAATTGGGAACCGCTGGAGTAGAACAATGATATTATATTAAACCAGACAGAACTATTAGAAATCCTCAAAATAAAATACAATAATATGAATGCCTCAAAAGGATTTCAAAAAGTTTTATGTGGTGAAATGGCATAAAGAATGCATGAATGAGAGTAACTGGCAAATACACTTTTTCATTGCTGGACGGGTTTCTTTTAATCAAGAAAGAGCCAACGTTTATTAATTATCCATTTCATCACTGTTCTTCCAGAGCATTTATCCCGCCATGTAAGGTAGTATTTACTGAGTAGAAATGAATCCTTTGGGTGGGAAGGTTTGGGGGTTTTGTGGCAACTACTTGAACGTCACTGTAATGTCAGATAAAAAGATTAGATTTTATGAGATATTTGTAATATTGACGTCATGTAAACACAAAAACGGCCACAGATTCTTTTAGCAGCTTTTTTAATACTGAAAGAAACTTTTATAAAATAGTCTACTGCCATTTGTTATGACATCCTCTTTAAACATTCAATGCTCATGATAACTAAATCGGGACAGACATAATGGACAGACACTTAAACTCGAAATGATTGTTTACGATTATGAACAAAAGCAGAATTGATCTATTAATGGTTATTAGGTTATTTTCATAACCCTGTAAAACTATCTTTCCAATTAAAACATTGCGGATGGTTTTGTGTAATGACATGCAGAGCCCTGAAATTTGTTTAATGCAGCATTTATTAAAATAGCAATTAGATCAATCAAAACACATTTTAAATTATAATATATTAAGCCAGGGTTAAGCATACCCCTGGTTTCACTGACAAGGCTTAAAGCCAAGTTCAAGACTAAAATGTAAATCTGAGCTGTTTCAACTTAAAGAAACTTGCACTGACTGGTCATAAAATATGCAGTGCCATTGTTTTGTCTCGAGATGCACACTTAATGTTTTTTCTAAGGCACCTCTATAAAATTACTTAAATGTCCTAATTGAACTATGGCCTCCTGGCTTAAGCCCTGTCTGTGAAACCAGGCCAGTTTTATCTTTGTTTGCTGCGCGCCTCTGATCTGCATGCTCTTTCAAAGAGCCGTGCGTGCGCGGAATTTAAAAATGAACGGTCATTTCATTTTACTGGCTGACTGATGACTCGTTCGTTCATCGATCTCTTTACTAAATGATTAATTACAATTATTGTAGTTGTGAGATTTTTGCAATTGTTCACAGTGACAAAAAGAGATTAGCAAGATGAGAAATTCAAAAATATTTTAAAAATTGTATTTAAAAGCATACATCAGATAATTTAAAATGTACACAGAATGATACCCCCCCCCCCCCAGCCATCCTAGGTGTATATTACGTTCTACTTTCAAATGAATACTATTGGAGTTACATTACAAGTGAATGGGTGATAGTCAATAGTCCAATAGAAGTCCAATAAACTGCATCTATCCATCATAAAAAAAGTGCTCCAGACAGCTCTGGGAGTTAATAAAGGCCTCTTGAAGCAAATCTATGAGCTTTTGTAAGAAAAATATCCATATTTAAAACTTTATGAACCGTAATCTCTAGCTTCTGCTATCTGTCATACTTGTGAATGACGTAGGACGCATACTTAGGGTAAGCTCTGTTGAGAACATGCTAGTCTCGCGAGAACCAAGTTTTGTTTACAGCAAAGGAAAACCATTTTCCTCTTGGCTTATATCAAAATCCTTTGACATTTTTCTTTACAAATCCTCGTTTTGTACTTCTGATTCGTGACTGTTTTGTTTTGCTCTCTCCTCTACGCATCCATGTTCGTCACTTCTCACCAGAGCTTATGCTGCGCCTACATCATACATCTTCCACTTGAACACCACTCTCTTGTGAATGTGCATACGACAGTTAGCACTAGTCTCTAGTTCTAGTTTAAATCGAAGTGTCAAGTGGTGTAACCAGTTACACCATTTGACTCCTATTACAAGCCTTTCTGTTAGGGGCCAGTTAGTGCATAATCTCTAGTTGCCTAGAGATTATGGTTTATTAAGTTTTAAATATGGATATTTTGCTTACAAAAGCGCATCGATTCACTTCAGGAGGACTTTATTAAGCCCCGGAGCCGTCTGGAGCACTTTTGGATGCAGTTTATTGGACTTCTATTGGACTATTAAATATCACCCATTCACTGCCATTATAAAGCTTGGAAGAGCCAGGACATTTTTTTATATAAATCCGATTGTATTTGTCTGAAAGAAGAAAGTCATATACACCTTGGATGGCTTGAAGGTGAGTAAATCAGGTGATAATTTTCATTTTTGGGTGAACTGCCCCTTTAAAATTTTAAGTGAATGGACTAGAAATATGCATTCAAGTCAAGTCAAGTCTGCTTTATTGTCAATTCTTCCACATGTACAGTACATACATACAGAGAATTGAAATTGTGTTACTCTCAGACCCTTGGTGCATACAGTTAACATTAAACACTGACAGTAGACGTTCAAATACAGATAAATACAGTTTAACCATATGTACATACAAACTATACAGATATACAAATGAGGACAGTAGGGAAGTAGAGACGCTGTTGTGCTTTCTTGGCCAGTGCCGCAGTGTTGTTGGTCCAGGAGAGGTCCTCTGTGATGTGCACACCCAGGAACTTGGTGCTGCTCGCTCTCTCCACAGTTGCACCGTTGATGGTCAGAGGAGCATGCTGAGTGTGCACTCTCCTGAAGTCAACAACAATCTCCTTCGTCTTCTTCACATTCAGAGAGAGATTGTTGTCCCTGCACCACCTGGCCAGGCGGCTCACCTCGCTCCTGTAGTTTGTCTCATCTCTGTTGCTAATGAGACCCACCACAGTCGTGTCATCCGCAAACTTAATGAAAAGGTTAGAGTTGTGTGATGGTGTGCAGTTGTGGGTCAGCAGAGTGAAGTGGAGGGGGCTCAGCACACATCCTTGGGGGGCCCCTGTGTTCAGTGTGATGGTGCTGGATGTGTTAATGCCGACCCGTACTGCCTGAGGTCTTCCGGTCAGAAAGTCCAACAACCAGTTGCACAGAGAGGTGTTGAGCCCCAGCTGGGCCAATTTGTGAGTGAGCTGCTGAGGGATGATTGTGTTGAATGCTGAACTGAAGTCTATGAACAGCATCCTGACATATGAGTCTTTTTTTTCCAGATGTGTGAGGGCTGGGTGGAGGGAGGTGGCGATGGCATCATCGGACCTATTTGCAAACTGGAAGGGGTCCAGGGAGGGGGGAAGGACAGACTTGATGTGTTGCATGACTAGCCGTTCAAAGCACTTCATGGGAATAGGAGTGAGTGCTACTGGACGGTAGTCATTGAAGCAGGATGGAGATGACTTCTTTGGGACTGGAATGATGGTGGTAGCTTTGAAGCATATGGGGACAACAGCCTGACTTAGTGAGATGTTGAAGATGTCTGTGAAGACATCAGTGAGTTCCACTGCACAGTCTCTCAGTACACGCCCAGGAATGTTGTCAGGACCCGGAGCTTTGCGTGCATTGATCCTGCTGAGGGATCTCCTCACGCTGTCCGAGGACAGCGTCATCACCTGGTCACCGTGAGGAGGTGGAGTCTTCTGTGCAGTGGTGCTGTTTTGTGCCTCAAAGCGAGCAAAGAAGGCATTCAGCTCGTTCAGCAGGGGGATGGTGCTGTCACAGGTCTGTGGTGGGGGCTTGTATTCCGTAATGGTCTGTATTCTCTGCCACAGGCTCCGAGTGTATCTGCTGTCGCTGAAATGATGGGCTATCCTCCTGGAGTACTGTCTCTTGGCCTCTCTGATGCCGCGGGATAGGTTGGCCCTAGCTGTCCTCAGGCCCTCCTCATCTCCAGCTCTAAAGGCAGCGTTCCGAGCCTTCAGAAGTCTGTAGACCTCCCCTGTCAGCCACGGCTTCTGGTTGGCCCGGACAGTGATAGTCTTTGTGACCGTTACATCATCAATGCACTTGGTGATGTAGGCAGTGACAGTCTCTGTGTATTCTTGGAGGTCTGTAGTATTGTTGTATGTGGCAGCCTGCTTGAACATATTCCAGTCAGTGGTGTCGAAACAGTCCTGAAGTACCTCTGACAACCCTTCCGGCCACACTTGAATCTGTTTGTGTATTGGTTTGATGACTTTAACGAGCGGTCTGTATGCAGGCATTAGCATGACAGTGATGTGATCTGAGGCTCTGAGGTGGGTGAGGGGGTGGGCCTTGTATGCTCCTCTCTGGGTGGTGTAAACAAAGTCCAGCGTGTTTTTTCCGCTTGTAGGGAAGTCAACATGCTGGTATATTTTCGGGAACACACTCTTTAAGTCTGCGTGATTAAAGTCTCCAGCCAAGATGAGAAAAGCATGTGGGTGGGCTGTCTGCTGCTCACTGATGTGCTGGTACAAATAATTCAGTGCCTCACTCCTGTTGTTGTTGGAGTTGGGAGGGATGTATACAGCAACGAGCAGAATGGCTGTATATTCCCTCGGTAGATAGAACGGCCGGCACTTAATAATCATAAACTCCACCAGGGGTGAGCAGTGTTTGCAGACCACAACAGCGTCGCGGCACCATACATTATAGATGTAAACACAAAGCCCGCCGCCGCGTCTCTTACCTCCCTCGACGAGAGCTCTGTCTGCTCGATAGCATGTTAGCTGCTCGAGCTGAATGGTGCAGTCCGGAATGCTGTTGTTAAGCCATGTTTCCGTAAACACAAAAACACAACAGTCCCTTACAGTCCTCTGAGTAGAGCGAAGTAGTCGGATGTAGTCCAGTTTATTGTCCAAAGAGCGTACGTTTGCCAGTACGATGGTGGGGATAGCTGGCTTGTGTGGGTTAGCCGCTAGCCTAGCTCGGATACCTCCGTGCTTACCCCTCTTCTGCTTCCTCTCACGCCGCTTGTAGGGCCTCCGCTGTGGGCAAGATGCAGTAGTGGGGGTCGGTGATGGAGTAGGCCTCCGGAGCAGACCGAGGTCCCGCAGCTCTTCGCCGTGCACGGAGTTTAACTCTAAAAATGTGGTTCTGCCGACATCGAGCAGAAACACACGACTGTATGCGCGCTTGAAGACAGGTAGACGAGACGAAGATGTACAAAAACATTGCGACTTACAAGACAAAAAACACGAAAACACCGTTCTGTCGGGAGAGAGAGAAGCCACAACACTGTTGTGCGCGCCGCCATCTTGTTAAAGCTAAACATTTCAAAATCATTAATGTTGTGCTACATAATTATTTTGTTCAAGACTTACTCAGAGCTTTAATAATAAAGTTGTAGATAAAGCACCACTTTCTCAAAAAATCAGCATCATAAACTAGTGATATTTGACCAAATTGGCCCCTAATAGAAAGGCTTGTAATAGGAGTCAAATGGTGTAACTGGTTACACCACTTGACACTTTGATTTAAAATCGAATTTGACAGGCATTATCATGGACAATACATGGACAGTGGTTAGTACATGGCCTTAGTGGGAATATTTCAAATGTAAAGTTAATACTCATTTTTATAATAATGATAAATTATCAATTTATTCCTGAGGTCATACCATTTGAAATATATACCTATGAATACCTGACCATACCCTAAAAATGTCAAATTATCTCACATTTTAAAGAGTTTCTAACCTATACATGCAGCAAGTATCACTAGGCGTCCTTCTCTGTGATATAATTTCCTGTCGCATGATCTTCTTGCAAAATATTAAGCAAATGGCTCCTTCAATGGTGGTTACACCACCTTGACACTTCAGGAATTTGACTCGACTCACATGATTCCTCAAATTAATTATCATATTCAGAACAACGGTGGTCCATTTACTTTTATTTACTATTAAATAGTACTAATGCAAGATTATGCCAAACTAGCTTATCTGGTGTTTTTTTGAGAATTATTTACAAAGTTTTTATGGTTACACCACATTGACATTTTTGCAATTATCCCCCAAATAGTAGTAGTAGCCCTTTATTGTCACTAGTCACAAGTACCAGCGAAATTAGCCATCGACCTGTCCATACACAACATACATATATGACAATGGGGTAGACAGGACAGGAAGACAGGGAATTGAAGAAAATACAGCAAACAAGAGGAATGTATGTAAGGAGAAAAAAATAACTCCCAGACTATGCTCCTTGGGGAGTACAGTGTGAGAACAGGAAAAACACCTCTGCAACAAAAAGCACATAATACACCATAGACACACGACTTTGCAACAGGGGAAGTAATCCAGCTCTGGCAATCAGCCATCCGGTCCTGCAGCCAGATTAGCGCTGGTCCAGACCCGCTTGTCAGGCTGGCGGTTCAGAGCGACGGAGGCGAGTGATCGGGGTTGGGGAGGTGTATCTGTAATAGTTTTTGTGTGTATGTGTGTGTGTGTGTGTGTGTGTGTAATCAGCAGCTGTCTTTAGAATTGGGGGAGGAACGCAGAGAGCGTCACACTGCAGTGCTCTTTCCAGGATGATTTTCCAGCAGCAGCCCTGGCCGAGGCCAGTGCTGGTTCAGGGGAGCCAAAAGATAAGATTGCAGTTGTTTAGTCTTGGGGCGAGTAACCGCATTCCAATTCCACGGCTACTCTCTTTGTCCAATTCTGATCTCCATGATCAAATTTCCTTTGCAAAGCCGTGAGCTTCTCCATGATAGAATCCATATTGCGGTTAATAGTCTCAGTCTCAATGCTGACCGCTCTTCCCACTGCTTCAATCATGACGGGCAGCCTTGTGAGGCTTTGGACAGCTGTTCCCGTTTTCTAAATTCTTCGATAACCCAGGGCAAAGCCTAATCCAATCAGCAGAAGACCTGTTATCATGGTACCGAATAGGTAGATATCTTCGATGGTGTCAATTGCGTAGAGAGACCAGTTGATCAAATCCATAATTTTCCAGTTTGGTGAGCATTGCAGAGAGAGTCTCTCAATAGATACAGATAGACGAGACGAGAGAGCAAGCAGGGAAAATAAGGGAGAGGACGGGGAGGAAAAAAATGCGACCGCCTCCGTTGAGTGCCAAAGAAGAACTCTCAAAATGAAGTAAAACCAGACATTTTAGACATGTTCCTCAAAAAAGAGAATGTATGCAAGTAATTTAACCCTTTTAAATTGAATTAAACCATATGGACACAAAAATATTAGCATCACGTCATTGACCTATAGACAGGATATTACATAATTTCTGTATGTTTCCTGAATGACACACAAACTCTTCTCAAATATATTTTAAAACCTTGAATTTATAACCACTTTGTTCATTTCAGATGACAAAGGCTGTTCATCTTCTGATGGAGAAACAGCCTTAACATCAAAAGAGCAGCTGACGGTCAAAAGGTTTTCTTGTGCCACCTGTGGAAAAACATTGAGTTCACAGGGTCATTTAGCGAGACACGAGAGAAAACACACAGAACAGAAAGACTTCACGTGCAGGAGATGCAACATCAGCTTTCCTACCGCAGAAGAGAGGAGACTTCATTCAAAAGAGCACAGCGGGAAGAAGGAGTTTAGCTGTGAACAGTGCGGGAAGGTTTTTTTCATTCATTCTAGTCTGAAAGTTCACTTGAAGACTCATGAAGAAAAGTTTTTCCACTGCAGCGAATGTAACAAGTATTTCAGCACCAAACAATCTCTTGGTGCTCATAAGCGAATCCACACCGGAGAAAAACCTTACAAGTGCCCTCACTGCGAGAAGAGCTTCAATCATGGACCTCATCTGAAGAAACATGTGCGTGTTCACACCAATGAGAGGCCGTACCAATGCAGTGAATGTGGGAAAACCTTTATAGACTCATGCTCTCTAAAGTCACACCAGAAAATCCACTCGGATGAGAAACCGTTTCAGTGCAAACACTGCGACAAACGATTCCGTCAAAGACTTACTCTGATTTGTCACGAGAGGACTCACACCGGAGAGAAACCATATCTGTGCTCCCACTGCGGGAAGAGCTTTGCTAGTCCAAGTTCTTTTGTATTTCATAAGCGAGTCCACACTGGAGAAAAACCATATCACTGCAGTGTCTGTGGGAAGAGTTTCAGTAAACATTGTACTTTACAAAACCACAAGACGACTCATAGCAGAGAAAGACCTTTCAAATGCTCACAATGTGACAAGACATTTGCTCGATCGGACGTCCTGAAGGTCCATCAGCGAGTTCATACAGGAGAGAAACCTTACTCCTGCTCCATCTGCGGCGAGAGATTCGCTTATTTAGGTAGTTTTCAAACCCACCAGAACAAACACGCTAAAGAATAAACTGCTCCAGAATCATCAGAGTGACTTTCATCAGTCAATCAGGAAAAAAAGACTTGTTCGGCTCTTCCTGAAACTGTATATTGAGCTCTTGTTGCCAGTAGGGGGCAGTGAACTTTCATGTGTTGGATTGAACCCAACAATGTAAATAAAGTCATGTTTAATACAGTAGAGCAATGGTTTTATGTTAAACCAGACAAAACTATTAAAAATCCTTAAAATAAAATACTACAATAATATGAGTACCTGGATTTCATGAGATTGTTAATCATGTTTTATGTGGTAAAATGCACAAAGGAGAGTCACTGGCAATTGTGGGTTTAATTTAATCAAGAAAGAGCCATGTTTTATTAATTATTGATTTCATCACTGTACTTCCAGAGCCACCATGTAAGGTAAGATATTTACTTGGTAGAAATAAATCTCTGGGTAGAAAAGTTTGGGGGTTTTGTGGCAGCTACTTTTACTTCACTGTAATGTCAGATAGAATTAAAGTTCAGATAGACTTAAAATGTACACCAATCAGGCATAACATTATGACCACCTTCCTAATATTGTGTTGGTCCTCCTTTTGCTGTCAAAACAGCCCTGACCCATCGAGGCATGGACTCCACAATGCTTAGGTAGGAAACATCCACATGGATGGCAAGACCCAAGGTTTCACAGCTTGCCTTCTTCCCATAGTGCATCCTGGTGCCTTGTGTTACCCGGCCATCCATGTGATGTAAAAGAAAATGTGATTCATCAGACCAGGCCACCTTCTTTCATTGCTCCATGGTCCAGTTGATGCTCATGTGGCCACTCTTAGTGCTTTCCGAGGTGAACAGGGGTCAGCATGGGCACCCTGACTGGTTCTGCCACCTTTCCATCAGAACCAGCATTAACTTCTTGAGCTACTGTAGCTTGTTTGTTGGATCGGACCACACGGGTCGGCCTTCTCTCTCCACGTGCATCAATGAGCCTTGACCCTGTCGCCGGTTCACCACTTTTACTTCCTTGGACCACTTTTGATAGATACTGAACACCCCTCAATTCGATTCAGTTCAATTCAAGTTTATTTGTATAGCACTTTTCATGATGCAAATCGTTGCAAAGCAGCTTTATAGAAAATTTTAATTTTGACATTATATTTAGTAATAGCTTATCTCAAGTTGATGTCCATATGGCAGAAATGTATGGTAAAAATCAAGCAGTTAGTAAATGTAATTTAATCAAACAGACGGTGAACACTATTAACAGCAATGGTTATACAGGTGCATCTCAATAAATTAGAATGTCGTGGAAAAGTTCATTTATTTCAGTAATTCAACAAATTGTGAAACTCATATTAAATAAATTCAATGCACACAGAATGAAGTAGTTTAAGTCTTTGGTTCTTTTAATTGTGATAATTTAGGCTCACATTTAACAAAAACCCACCAATTCACTATCTCAACAAATTAGAATACTTCATAAGACCAATAAAAAAAACATTTTTAGTGAATTGTTGGCCTTCTGGAAAGTATGTTCATTTACTGTATATGTACTCAATACTTGGTAGGGGCTCCTCTTGCTTTAATTACTGCCTCAATTCGGCGTGGCCTGGAGGTGATCAGTTTGTGGCACTGCTGAGGTGGTATGGAAGCCCAGGTTTCTTTGACAGTGGCCTTCAGCTCATCTGCATTTTTTGGTCTCTTGTTTCTCATTTTCCTCTTGACAAAAGGTTCAGGTCTGGTGAGTTTGCTGGCTAGTCAAGCACACCAACACCATGGTCATTTAACCAACTTTTGGTGCTTTTGGCAGTGTGGGCAGGTGCCAAATCCTGCTGGAAAATGAAATCAGCATCTTTAAAAAGCTGGTCAGCAGAAGTAAGCTTAAAGTGCTCCAAAATTTCTTGGTAAACGGGTGCAGTGACGTTGGTTTTCAAAAAACACAATGGACCAACACCAGCAGATGACATTGCACCCCAAATCATCACAGACTGTGGAAACTTAACACTGGACTTCATGCAACTTGGGCTATGAGCTTCTCCACCCTTCCTCCAGACTCTAGGACCTTGGTTTCCAAATGAAATACAAAACTTGCTCTCATCTGAAAAGAGGACTTTAGACCACTGGGCAACAGTCCAGTTCTTCTTCTCCTTTGCCCAGGTAAGACGCCTCTGACGTCTGTGGTTCAGGAGTGGCTTAACAAGAGGAATATGACAACTGTAGCCAAATTCCTTGACACGTCTGTGTGTGGTGGCTCTTGATGCCTTGACCCCTGCCTCAGTCCATTCCTTGTGAAGTTCACCCAAATTCTTGAATCGATTTTGCTTGACAATCCTCATAAGGCTGCAGTTCTCTCGGTTGGTTGTGCATCTTTTTCTTCCACACTTTTTCCTTCCACTCAACTTTCTGTTAACATGCTTGGATACAGCACTCTGTGAACAGCCAGCTTCTTTGGCAATGAATGTTTGTGGCTTACCCTCCTTGTGAAGGGTGTCAATGATTGTCTTCTGGACAACTGTCAGATCAGCAGTCTTCCCCATGATTGTGTAGCCTAGTGAACCAAACTGTGAGACCATTTTGAAGGCTCAGGAAACCTTTGCAGGTGTTTTGAGTTGATTAGCTGATTGGTATGTCACCATATTCTAATTTGTTGAATTGGTGGGTTTTTGTTAAATGTGAGCCTAAATCGTCACAATTAAAAGAACCAAAGACTTAAACTACTTCAGTCTGTGCATTGAATTTATTTAATACACGAGTTTCACAATTTGAGTTGAATTACTGAAATAAATGAACTTTTCCACGACATTCTAATTTATTGAGATGCACCTGTATGTTGCGATCAAACTTAAAGCAAAATTTGGTAGTTTTGTATGTTGTCTGAGGGTTGGCATCATCTGAGGTCTTCTGGGGGGTCGGCATCATCTCTTCTCAGGTGTTCGGTCATCTCAGGTCTTTGTAAGGGCTGGATGCAGACTGAAGCTTGTGTAATTTCTAGTTACCATGGGATGCAGAAACAGAGAAGGTATAGGGAAAATAGCGTAGCTGCTGTTCCAACTAAGCAAAAAATGATGTGTTCAACCCAAGCTAAATAATGTTAATGTGCATTTAATCAGATGTAACTGAAGTACAAGGTTATGAGATACATCAGGTGAATGCTTGGCTAAAGAAATGTGCCTTTAATCTAGATTTAAACCGAGAGAGTAAACCCCGACTATTATCAGGAAGGCTATTCCAGAGTTTGGGAGCCAAATGCGAAAAAGCTCTACCTCCTTTAGTGGACTTTGCTATTCTAGGTACTACCAAGAGTCCAGAGTTTTGCGACCTTAGGGAGCGTGATGGATTGTAGCGAGATAGAAGACTAGTTAGGTATGCAGGAGCTGAGCCATTAAGGGCCTTATAGGTAAGTAGTAATATTTTGTAACTGATATGGAACTTAATAGGTAGCCAGTGCAGAGAATGTAAAATTGGGGTAATATGATCATATTTTCTTGACCTGGTAAGGACTCTAGCCGCTGCATTTTGGACTACTTGTAGCTTGTTTATTGAAGATGCAGGACAACCACCTAGCAGTGCATTACAATGGTCCAGGCTAGAGGTCATGAATGCATGAACTACCTTTTCTGCATCAGAAACAGGTAACGTTATGTTGTATAAATAACAAAGCATATTCTATGAGATAAATGATGAGTTATATCCCATTGATTAAAAACCTGCTATCAAATGCTTCAATCTACTGGTCATCATCAACGTACACAGCTCAAATGCAGAACATTAATCCCAGTCAACAATTTGATCTCACAGTGATCTCCAGGATACTCGTGATGTGGTCACAATGTGAGGTAACAGTGAGCTAAAACCTCACAGTGCCCTCACTGTGTGCTCATACTAATGTGAGGTCAAAGTGCACTCACTGCACAGAGACTAGTTACCCAGCATGTATTGCAGCATGAAGCATTTGATTGTCACCATTTTTGAGATTCATACACTGATTCTTGATGTCTCTCTATGTGTTTAAATGACACCGTAGTTCAAAATGTTTGTAACTTATCATGCTTTTAAAATCCTTCATAAATGACTGTGGCACTGCTTGATCCTATACTGTATAATCAAAAAGCTGTTATAATTAAAAAGTTTAGATTAATAACATCTCACAAAGACTGCATACTGAATCTAGGTGATGATTTTGTTGTTATCATCAACAACAAACCAATATCACCTGGTTGCAATCTCTTTTTGGTTTTCCTTACCATAACAAATGTGCTTTACAAACACAGTTACAGCAGCCCCAAAAAATATAATTTTATAAAGTCAAGAGCAAACACTAATCACTTTGATGGTAACATCAAACGAAACAATAAAACGTCTAATTCTCAATAAGCGCTTTTGTAGATGTCAGAAATAAAGTCAGTCTGGTTATTAATGAGTGAAGCTGGTGATGCTGTTTGTGGAGTTGTTTAATCATTCTCTGCTGAGATCTTCAGAGATTTAATGTCTTCTTTTATTTCAGTTGATTTCATCTAAGGCTGTGTCTGGAAGTCAGATGTATGTTTGGAGAAGGATCTTATAACAGAAATCTGTTAGCTGAGCACTTTATTTCTGACATCTACAAAAGCACTTATTGAGAATTAGATGTTTTATTGATTTGTTACCATCAAAGTGATTAGTGTTTGCTTTAGTTGGGCTCTTGACTTTATAACATTATATTTTTTGGGGCTGCTGTAACTGTGTTTGTAAAGCACATTTGTTATGGTAAGGATCATGAGCTGATCATGTGAGAGCACTGTGATGGTGTTGAGAAACAGGAAGTAGAATGTCCCCCGGTGACCAAT
Organism: Schizothorax lantsangensis; assembly: GCA_027422415.1. Lineage (NCBI taxonomy): Eukaryota > Metazoa > Chordata > Actinopteri > Cypriniformes > Cyprinidae > Schizothorax > Schizothorax lantsangensis. The sequence continues at coordinate 44,096,646 of CM049841.1, forward strand.
ATTTGAACTGCTTCCTCTCAACCTGATCAACACTTTGAATTCACAATGAGCTTAAATATTACTCACACTGTGAGTATCACCGTATGAGAATGGTGTGATGCCACTGTGATCATTGTGTGATCTCATGTCTTGACTGAGATATCTACGGTCATATAACTTACATAATGTTATAATGAGAGCACTGTTGTAAAAAAAATGTTGTGAATTCTTAGGGTTTCACTGATGTGTAAAACATTATTTTTGTATCTGTGAGGCATCGTTACACATTTTCCCGGTGTGTTAACGTCAGTATTTATGACTGTCGAATGTCTGACTTGACTCTTGGTAATGTATTTTGCCCCCGCTCAGATACAAACATATGATTCAACTATCGGCATGATTCGAAAATACTGATTCGACTATGAGAATCCTTAGTCGGGGACACCCCTAGACTCAAGATAACATTCCAACTACACTAAAAAAGCTTTTACTGTTATACAAACACAGATTGGTGAGCATTATTGGAATTGAATTGTTGGAATAAACACGTTTGAGTTTAAAAACACCTATTAGGCTTGTTCGACTTCATGCGGCGCCGCAAAGATCGGCTGCTGCCTGAAAAAAGCAATGCATTCTGGTTTGAACATTTGTCCGACTTTGATCGGCGCTGCAGCCGCCTTACGATCACATGTGCCATCAAAGTACCGCGAGAGCAAAACGAGACCAGCCGCCGAGGTCAGGCGCTGCAGTTGCTCAAAATCAGCTGCGAGAGCCTTGATGACGACACACTTTATTCTCATTGGCCAGATTCTGTGATGACAAGCACGAGGTGTGTTGCGTGTTTATTCTAACAATTAAATTCCAATAATGCTCACAAATCTGTGTTTTATAACAGTAAAAGCTCTTTTAGTGTAGTCGCACTGTTATCTTGAGTAATTTTTATCAAAAACACTGATAAAAGCATATATACCCATACTTTATTTGATATTTAGTAGCCTATATGTTTATGCTGAACTTTATTCTTGAACAGATGACGCTGTATTAAGCAGTATATAAAAAGTGTTTCTGTTGCTGGGTCATTCTACAGAAACGTCCACTTCTGGTAAGGCAAGATGTCTTAAAATGTATTTTTTCTTTTTTTTTCATTTAAACTTAGACCCCATTATTAGATTACCTTTTGACTTTATGAATACACATAAATGACAGATTAATGATTTTGTTTCTTTTTTGTGCATTTATTTAAAAACCACATGCATCACAACACACGCAGGAGACAAGGGGTAAGTGATAATACACAGGTTTATTGACCGGTGGAATGGAAGCAGATCGTGAGGAGAAAATGGCAGGTGAGTATCCTGGTGAATGGAACAGTTCAATGGGTCTTAGCTAACAACTGAAGGGAGTGTCTCTTGCAGGAATGAAGGAGAGCGGGAACCGGGAACCAGGAACCAAGGGAGTCTTAGACGGGGTGTCGCAGGAGGATCGAAGGAGAGCTGAAATGTAAGTGCACACTGGGTTGGGTTAGCTCGGGGTAGTGAAAGGTAGACCGGATGAGGAGGGAGTGTGGAGAGTGTGCAGATATAGTGGAGCTGATGAGTGCTGACAGGTGCTGGTGCTCAGTAATCAGGTGCTCCAGGTGATGGTGATCGTGACTGATGACTGTGATTCCCTGACAACATGTACCTTTTATTTATTTATTTTTTGTCACTGGTGTTACCTTTCTACTTTGGCAATTTTAAAGGTTTTTATGAAGTGTTATTTCTCGATTTTTTTTTTTTCAGCACTTGTAGTCAGAGTTACAGAAAAATAATGATAATGCAGCAAATAAGGAGATTGTTTTATTTATTTTAATCAGGTTTGTTAAATGTGTGATTTAATGATGTTAGTTCATTTGCGCAACCATGTATTTGCTATAACAATGAAAATATTTGAAAAATATGTATATAAACAAGTAATGATGCAATCCTTTAAATCTTAACTCTTGAGTGAAGCAGAATTCAATGGATGTAAAATTATTCCCATGCTACATGTGACATTTTATTTAATGTGACAGAAAAAAAAACAGTAACACCAGTGCTGGGCGCCGCTGTTGCAATGTTCTATTGTCTTTCACTTCTCGTCAGTAAGTTCTTTGTCTCGAACAAGCCTATTGTGATCTATGCGAATGAACACGTGACAACTGCAGGGGATTTCCAAGGCACAGATTTTTTTTTTTTTTCTCAACTTTTAACAGCTTTAACGACAGCAGCATTGTTTAAATTTTTTTTTTTGGGAATATGAACTAGATTTTGTGTCTTAAGTATAATCTTTACCTATATATGCTTTGTGTGTGCGTGTGTGTGTTTGCCTCTTTCGTTTTGATGTTGCTGTACTGAAATTGTCCTGCTTAATTTTTTTTTTAAATACAATTTTGTGATCCATATTTACAATGTGAGGATGGATGTCTTTGGGAGCACACATGGTTAAAAAAAACTACACTTTTGAAACAGCTGTTTCAAACTATGTTATTCTCTGTACACAGTATGTAAACAGTTATTATTTAGTAGGGGTGTGCACAAATAGTCTAATATTCGCTCTGTAATTATTATTCGAAAAATAAAAACACTATTGTACTGCGTGTTGCTTTATAAATGCAGGAAATCCATGATAAATCCTAAGCAGTTATAACTAAATGCATTGTGTGATGTTGTGGAGCGTGTTAACATGATGCTTTCTTATTAAGTGATGTGCAAAGAGACTCATAGAATAGTTTCAGATCAAAAAAATCCTAAAGTTGGGCATACAATCAGTAACTTTACATTTATGAAGATGAAATAGGCCACAGAGTTAGCAGTTTTAACATATCATTCAACTCCTTTGATCCTGATTCCCAAATCAAAAATAGTACATTAATTATTTCAACATTAAAAAATCCTTTGCATAAATCACATTCAAAAAATAAGTGTGATATTGTCAAATTACAGAATGAGTATTGTGAAGAGATGTCCAACTTATATTTAGAGAGAACTACAGGGATAGTAATTATGCAGAATTGTATAGTGAAGTTCTTTCATCTTGTTAGGTAACAGATACTTATTAATACTGGCCCATATTTTTTATAGTAGAAGGAAAAGGGTCATTAATTTCCATTATAAAATGCTTTGGGATGACAGCTAAACTTCTTGATAAGGATTCTTATAATCCAGAAATGGTTACATTTAACATTATAAAGCTCCAGACCTCAAATGGATAATTCTGGCATTTCACATTTCTTTAACAATATGCCTTAATCAAATGTAAAGGTTTTGGTGAAATAGAATTAATAACCCAGTCATACACTCAAGGCAAGTCCACTTCAAAAGATGAATCAGAATGAGCTTTATTGGCCAGGTATGTTTACACATACGAGGAATTTGTTATAGTGACAGAAGCTCCACAGTGCAACAGAATGACAGCAACAGGACAGGACACAGATAATAAAAGAATAATATACAAATAGGCAATGTACAAAATAGAAAAAACACTATGCAATACAGACAATCATGTGTGTACAGGTCTGACGTGCAAATTTGAAATGGGAAAAAAATAAAAATTACATTAAAAAAATATTATATATGTATGTAATTAATAAGTATTGCTTTTTATTTTTCCTCTTTCCTACTACTTGTTTCACTTCTATTTCAGTTTGTATAACCATTTCTTACTATGTGTAAGTAAGTTGTTGTTGTTGTTTTAAAACGTGGGCTTGGCTCCATGTTGTTCTGTATAGGTTGTTTATTCAGTTTTAGTTTTATTTAATTTGAGTTATTTAGTACTTCATACTACATGAAAATGAAATAATATATATATATTTAATGTATTTTGTTGATATATGTATATGTGTATGGCTGTACACGTAGTTGTTTTTTGGTGTTTGGCTTAGTGTTATGTTAGAAGCATTATTATACTCTTATCTTTTGTTGTTTTATTTTTGAATTGTTTTTAGCTTTCATTTAAATGTTTAGTATTGAAATGTTGTTGTATGCATTTTTCAATTTTATTTAATTTCTTTATTTTCTTCAATGTGTGTATTTAGTATTTACAGAGTTTTTCACTTTCAGTTTTGGTTACTTTTTCTTATTTGTAAGTCGCTTTGGATAAAAGCGTCTGCTAAATGACTAAAAGTAAAAGTAAGTAAAGTATGTGTAGTGAATAAATAATTGTATAATAGTGTTGTGTGTTCCACGTTTAATGTCAAATGTTCATGAGATGGATTGCTTGGGGGAAGAAACTGTTCCTGTGTCTGGTCGTTCTGGTGCTCAGAGCTCTGTAGCGTCGGAACAGACGGTAACAGTTCAAAGAGGGAGTGTGCTGGATGTGAGGGGTCCAGAGTGATTTTGCCAGCCCTTTTGCTCACTCTGGATAAATACAGTTCTTGGAGAGTAGGGAGGGTTGTACCAATGATTCGCTCAGCAGTCCGGACTACCCTCCGTAGTCTTCTGAGGTCAGATTCGGTAGCTGAGCTGAACCAGACAGTTATTGACGTGCAGAGGACGGATTCAATGATGGCAGAGTAGAATTGTATCAGCAGCTCCTGTGGCAGGTTAAACTTCCTCAGCTGGCGAAGGAAGTACAACCTCTGCTGGGCCTTTCTCACAATGGAGTCTATGTGATTGTCCCACTTCAGGTCCTGGGAAATTGTGGTGCCTAGGAATCTGAATGACTCCACTGCAGTCACAGTGCTGCTCATGATGGTGAGTGGGGGGAGAGCAGGGGGGTTCTCCTGAAGTCCACGATCATCTCCACGGTTTTGAGCATGTTAAGCTCGAGGTTAAGACTGCATCAGACAGCCAGCTCCTTAACCTCCTGTCTGTAGGCAGACTCGTCACCGTCCTGAATGAGGCCGATAAGTGTGGTGTCGTCTGCAAACTTCAGGAGCTTGACAGAGGGGTCTTTGGATGTGCAGTCATTCGTGTAGAGGGAGAAAAGCAGTGGGGAGAGAACGCAGCCCTGAGGGGCTCCAGTGCTGATGGTGCGGGTGCTGAATGTGAATTTTCCCAGCCTCACTAGCTGCTGCCTGTCTGTCAGGAAGCTGTTGATCCACTGACAGGCGGAGGTAGGGACGGAGAGCTGTGTCAGTTTATTCTGAAGGGTGTCCGGGATGATGGTGTTAAAAGCGGAGCTGAAGTCTACAAACAGGATCCTCAGATAAGTCCCTGGTCTGTCCAGATGCTGCAGGATGAAGTGCAGTCCCATGTTGACTGCATCATCCACAGACCTGTTTGCTCTGTAGGCAAACTGCTGGGGGTCCAGTAAGGGTCCAGTGGAGGCCTTCAGATAAGCCAAAACCAGTCTTTCAAATGATTTCATGACCACAGACGTTAGAGCCACAGGTCTGTAGTCATTAAGTCCAGTGATTTTGGGTTTCTTTGGGACGGGGATGATGGTGGAGCGTTTGAAGCATGAGGGGACTTCGCACAGCTCCAGTTATCTGTTGAAGATCTGTGTGAAGATGGGGGCCAGCTGGTCAGCACAGATTTTTAGGCAGGCTGGTGACACACCGTCTGGTCCTGAAGCTTTCCTTCTTTTGTTCTTTCTGAAGACCTGCCGCACGTCATCTTCACTTATTTTCAGTGCAGGTGTGGGGGAGAGGGGGGTTGCTGGAGGTGTTAATGGTTGTGTGGAGAGGTTTTCAGGGCGGGTGTGGGGTGTTTTTTCAAACCTACAGCAAAAGTAATTCAAATCATCTGCTAGTTGTTGATTCTCCACGGTGCTGGGGGATGGTGTCTTGTAATTTGTAAAGTATTTCATACCTTTCCACACTGAAGCAGAATCACTGGAAGTGAACTGAATCCTTAGCTTGCCAGAATAATTCCTCTTTGCCACACTGATCTCCTTTTCCAGTGTGTATTTGGCCTGTTTATACAAGACTTTATCCCCCATCCTGTAAGCATCTTCTTTGGCCTGACGGAGCTGTCTGAGTTTTGCAGTGAACCATGGTTTGTCGTTGTTGTAGGTTAAATGAGTCCTGGTAGGAATACACATATCTTCACAGAAACTGATATATGATACACAGTTTTCTTAAGAGATCCACACTAAACCAAGAATATGAACAAGCCTTGTGTGCATTCATAAACCTGTAAGCATCCAGTAGAGAAAGGAGACTACAAAAATCATTAGTATTACATCTTGTTTTGGAGGAATTATATCCATACATAAGTCGGGAGCTTCAATAAAATCTCCTCCAACTATCACTGCAGCAGAAGGATATTTACTTTTTAAATCAAGAATTTTACAAGAAAGATCCTGAAAAAAAATTCAGTTTTGCATATAATTGTTCAAACCTTAAACATTGGCATAGATAAACAAGAAGGCCCCCAAAAGAATAACAACAATAATCAATCTGTCCTCAGAAGAAGAAAGGGACTGAGGAATAGAGCTGCTAAAATTACGATCAAACTAAATCAAAACTCCAGCAGGTTAGTGCCATGACAAAATAAAAAAACACAAGAATATCTCTTTGGGTTTGAGACTTTAGTCTTTGCAACTTTAGGGATCTTATCTATGCACGAACAGCTTGTAACACTCCAAAGAGAAAGCAAAACTTGAAATCGCATCACACTGTAAAACCCAATAAGTTAGGTTAACTCAAACCATTTGAGTAAACCGATTGCCTTAAAAACCTGACAAGTTAGGTTAACTCAAATATTTAAGGCAATCAGTTACCTCAAATGGTTTAAGTTTTTAAAACTAACAGTTATGAGTGCTCTGAACTTATTTCAGTTGAGTTCGCTAAAATAAGATAAACATTGCAATTAACTAATTAAGTGATTAATTGAGTGATAATTGTGCATTAGTGATGAACACCTGCTGTTAACAAACAGAATCACTGAAGAAAAAGAAACAAGAACAACAACTAACTTCAGTCACAGCCTTAGATAAAACCAACTGAAATAAAATACATTAAATCTCTCAAGATCTGATTAAACAACCCCACAAACAGCATCACCAGCTCCACTTATTAATAACCAGACTGACTTTATTTCTGTCAGACATCTACAGAAGATCTTATTGAGAATTAACTAAGGTTTAGATGTTGATTTAGTTTCATTTGAAGTAACCATGTTAGAGATCAGTGTCTGCTTTAGTTGAGCTCTTGACCCTTGACTACTGTGTTTGTGGGTTTTTTTCTGGTTGTTGTAACCATGTGTTCCTCGAACATATTTGCTATAACTCAAAAGCCCAGAGAAAATGATCAGTAGTTGGTGTTGTCATGTATTTATAATGACAATCATCTGTTAGTGAACCGATCGCATTGAGAGTGAACATAGACTCATTGTGTGTCTAATGTCTGATTAAATGGATGTTGTATTGATTATAGTAAAAGTGATTCTAAGAGCCAGTGATTCTGTGACCGTCAGTTAATATAAAGAACTTTCCAAACAGTTTGTCCACAAATAATTTTCATCTACAGTAGAAATAAGACTCACACAGACATCAAGAATCAGCTTATGAACCTCAACAATGGTGTCCATTAAAAAAAGAAAAAAAAGAAATCATGCAGCAATGCATGCTGGGAGCCATGGATGAGTTTTGTATTTATTTTTATTTTTTTTTAATGGTCACCATTGCTGAGGTTCATAAGTTGATTCTTGATGTCTATGTGAGTCTAATTGCTACCATAGATGAAAACTTTTTGGGGACAAACTGTTTGGAAAGTCCTTTATATTAACCATCGGTCACAGAACCACTGGCTCTTAGAATCACTTTTACTATAATCAATACAACATCCATTTAATCAGAGATTAGACACACAATGAGAATATGTTCACTCTCAACGAGATCAGTTCACTAACAGATGATTGTCATTATAAATACATGACAACACCAACTACTAATCATTTTCTCTGGGCTTTTGAGTTATAGCAAATATGTTCGAGGAACACATGGTTACAACAACCAGAAAAAAACCCCACAAACACAGTAGTCAAGGGTCAAGAGCTCAACTAAAGCAGACACTGATCTCTAACATGGTTACTTCAAATGAAACTAAATCAACATCTAAACCTTAGTTAATTCTCAATAAGATCTTCTGTAGATGTCTGACAGAAATAAAGTCAGTCTGGTTATTAATAAGTGGAGCTGGTGATGCTGTTTGTGGGGTTGTTTAATCAGATCTTGAGAGATTTAATGTATTTTATTTCAGTTGATTTTATCTAAGGCTGTGTCTGAAGTTAGTTGTTGTTCTTGTTTCTTTTTCTTCAGTGATTCTGTGTGTTAACAGCAGGTGTTCATCACTAATGCACAATTATCACTCAATTAATCACATAATTACTTAATTGCAATGTTTATCTTATTTTAGCGAACTCAACTGAAATAAGTTCAGAGCACTCATAACTGTTAGTTTTAAAAGCTTAAATATTTAAGGCAATCAGTTACCTCAAACGGTTTGAGTTAACTTAACTTGTCAGGTTTTTAAGGCAATCGGTTTACTCAAACGGTTTGAGTTACCCTAACTTGTTGGGTTTTACAGTGCATATGACCCCTTTAAATTTTTATAAAATTAATGTTTAACCTTTAGTTTTGAGATCCATACATTTTAGTATAATAGATTTAAAAGAGAGGAAGTGGGCATACTGACAACATGTTTAATAATTAAACACTGGGGAGTTGGGGAATTTATTTCTGTCTATTTTTGTGAAAGCCGTCTAATACAAATCTCTTTTTCAGCTCCATGAAACAAAAACCCCACCTCGGAACCAGTGATGATTTTTTCTATTTCCCTGATGTTTATATTTTATAATCTATCAGAATTACTCCTTCTCCTCTTCATGAGCATTGTGCTTTGCATGGCAGCATGTAAGAATGCAGAATATGAAATTAATGGAGAGTGTTGCCCAATGTGTGATCCAGGTAAGTCCTGGATAAGACTTCTCTTCACTGATCACCATCATAGTTGCAGATAGAGTCAGATACTTAAATGGGTCATATGGTACTTTTACCTTATAGGCTTGAAAATGTTCAGTATTACTGTTAAGAACAAACAACTGTAATATGCTCATATTTTCATGTGGTATATATAAATAATGAATAATAAATGTGTTGGTAATTTTTTATATTGTCTAGGAAAGCGAGTTCATAAACATTGTGATGAGTACACAAGCACAACATGTGATTCATGCCTTGTGAAGACCTACACTGATGCTCCTAATGGACTGACAGAATGTCTGCCATGTTCTGTCTGTGATCCAAGTGAGTAGTACATAAAACAAAATATTAATACATAAAAAAATATATATATATATAATCCAGATGACTTGCCATACAATTGACTCATTTGTTTCCTTCTTGTCAAAGGTAATGGGCTGAGAGAAAAGCAGGCATGTAAATCAATATCAAATACAGTGTGTGAACCTCTGGCAGGTTATTACTGTATAGATTTGCTCTCAAGCTGTAAAAAGGCCGTGGAACATTCATCCTGCTCACCTGGACAATACATCAACCAAACTGGTCAGTCTGTTATCATTTAAATAGCTTTACTAAACATCCATAAAAACCAAAACAAAAAACTGCTTGCATTAATATTACATAACTGAATTATGGAAATATGCATATTGTTCCAAAGCAGCTTTACAACTCTTCATTGCACTTGGGGAAATTACTGTGAATGTGTTTCCTCATGACTGATATCGTTTGCTTGTGACTCACTGCACCTGACAAAACCACCTGGAAAAAAATCTACTAAATTATAATTAGTTATGTGAAGATTAATTGTGTGCATCAGGTGCTATACTGAATACCATCACTATCTAATGTGAGACCTGTCACTGCCTTTATTGCTGTTGGGGTTGAAACAGAAGTACTGATACTTTGTTTTTCTGCATGTGTTTCTATAGGAACAGAATTCAGAGATACAGTGTGTGATGACTGTCCTGTTGGTTCATATTCAGAAGGTACATTCTGCAAATTGCATACAAAGTAAGTATCAATATTTTACCACATTGGCACCTTCTTAAATTAAATTTATACATGTTGTTTCGTGATTTGGTTCAGTGGATTCTGTGATTAAATCCTCTCTCTCTAACAGCTGTGAATCTCTTGGCAAAATAACAGTCAAGGAAGGAACAGAAACGACTGATGCTGAGTGCAATAATGGAGCACCTTCATATTTATTACCACAGATTCTGTCTGTGATTGCAGTGTGTGTGCTGGGGCCTCATTTATAAAATGTTGCGCAGAAACAATCCTAAATTTGTTCTAAGATCATTTCGCAAAAAAAAGTGCGTAAGTGCGATTCAGAGAAAATGAACGTGCGCACAAAAACACGTGCGTACGCCTCTCTTCCAGATGTGACGTTTATAAATCGCAAATGATCTTGAAATTGTGCGCAGCTGACTGGTGTCAGATCTCCGCCTTGTAAACGCCCCCTAATTAATATCATTATCATATAAAAGAGCACACGCCAATATTCAAATTTCTATGCTTGAGAATGACGAGCACAAAGAAAAAAAAAAACTTTACTGAGTCTGAAACTGAGGTCCTGCTGGCGGAGGTAGAGGTTCGTGCGGGGACGCTTTTTGGGAGTCTCTCCAGTGGGCTTTCACACAAAACTAAATGTGTGGCATGGCAGTGTATAGCGCAGGCTGTGAACGAGGTAGGGGGCAGCAAAGGTCCCTAAAAGACGTAAAAAAAAAAAGGTCTGACTTGAAATTACAGTCCAAAAAACGCGTTGTCTTCTCATTGCACGGTTTGCAATATCTTCAAGAAGTGCTAATGCTGCCATTCTGCTTCTTGCAAACTACTACTTCATAGGCCATTTTATAGGCCATAGATGCATAGGAATTATTAACATGCGTGGATCCAAATTATTTCATAATGTGTAATTATTCTTTGGACAAACAATGTGTGTGTGGTTATATTTTTTATATTGACTATCAAAATTACTACTAGAAACAACAGAAATAATAATAATAATAGTAGTAGTATTGGTAGTAGTAGTAGTAATTATTAAACAAAAGTAATACAAAGTAATTAAACAAAGGTTTCCAAAAGTAAGAATAAACTACAAATTCAAGTAAAAATTTCAGTCATCTTATAAAAAGTGAGCCATCCTACTTTTAAAATCACTTGCTATGACAACTAATAAAAAGTGTAGTATCACAAAATTCTAGCAAAACTTTAAAAAAAAACATTATAGAAAGAAAAATTGGACGTTTCATATCATAAAATAAATTATTACACGATTATGGTCTCAGGTCTGAAAAAAACCTGCATGTGATTTGGAATTTCTTTATATTTACAGTTTACTAATGCTGCTCAAATGTGCCATTAATGTACTGACAAAAACATATCTATTGTATTTTATACAAATATAACTGATGTAAATGACAAAAACAAAGTTTAAGGCTGATGTCTCTATTCATTTTCACAGAAGCAAAGCAGCAGATGTTATAAATAAAAACAGTTAACAATGTTATTGAATAGAATATATTAAAACCGTTATTGAACGACAGATTCTTATAGGCTACACAGACAAAACAAACGGAGATGTTTATGCATTTTTTTTTTTTTAAATGTATTTTACCCAATAGTAGTAAAACAAGACGTCGCAAGTTCTCTTGTAAAATAAAATAATAAAAAACAACAACAAGGAATAAACTGTGTAGCCTAGAATGCGAGTAAAGAACTCTCAACATTAGGCTACTAAAAAGGTCAGTTTAATCTCGCAAAAACTCCCGTTAATAAAAAATCTGACTACACTGCACAATTAATCTCTCACACTGCATCTTTGTTGTTTATGATGAATTCGGTGCTTGCACGTACACCGCTTTTATTAGATATTCAAATAGCTGCAGTACTCCGACTTTGCCACAAGGAAAAGTGTGTACGTCTGCTCAGACCTTGACGTGGCGTTAAACACTTTTCCACGTCAAAGACCGTCTTTATAAATATGAGCTTTGGCGTGGATTTAAGCGTACGCACACTCTAAGATCAAATCTGAGCGTATGCACGCTTTATAAATGAGGCCCCTGGTGTTTGCCATTTTTATTATTCTAAAAAAACAAAAGCAAAGCAATGGATTAATTCAAGTTACAACCCAAGATTTGAACCTGGACACTTAAACTGTTTGTCCCAGTGTAAAAAGGCATCCATCTGACATGTTTATGAACTATCAACTTGATTTCACTGAAAATAAAACACTGTATTTTAATATCTGAAGCCACTTTTGAGTTTATTCAATGAATTACTGGTTTGCCACAGTAATGTAATCTTTTTGAATAGTACTTATTATATTTTAACTATATTATTTATGTTTTTCATGAGCCCCAAAACTGGAAGCTGGTCCTCCCTTTGACCAAGATATTTACTCTCTTGACTAACTTTTAAAGATAAAACTTGTATAAGCCAAGCAAAATATTCAATCATGATTATTTGCATGTACTGATGTTTATGAACTAACAACTTGATTTCACTGAAAATAATGAAGGTGAAGATGCTGGATGTGGAGGTCCGGGGCTGGTGTGGTTACACGTCATCTGCGGTTGTGAGGCCGGTTGGATGTACTGCCAAATTCTCTGAAACGCCTTTGGCGACGGCTTATGGTAGAGAAATGAACATTCAAATCACGTGCAACAGCTCTGGTGGACATTCCTGCAGTCAGCATGCCAATTGCATGCTCCCTCAAAACTTGCGACATCTGTGGCATTGTGCTGTGTGATAAAACTGCACATTTTAGAGTGGCCTTTTATTGTGGCCAGCCTAAGGCACACCTGTGCAATAATCATGCTGTCTAATCAGCATCTTGATATGCCACACCTGTGGGGTGGATGGATTATCTCGGCAAAGTAGAAATGCTCACTAACACAGATTTAGACAGATTTGTGAACAATATTTGAGAGAAATAGGCCTTTTGTGTACATAGAAAAATTCTTAGATCTTTGAGTTCAGCTCATGAAATATGGGGGCAAAAACAAAAGTGTTGCGTTTATATTTTTGTTCAGTGTAATTTGACGACCTGTAGATTTCTCGCTATTAGTCCTGCACCTTTGTGTTCATTCAGAAAATGTCTTGAATCCAGATCAAGTAAACAGTATTCACAGTTCCAAATAAAGAAGTTTTCTGCAAGAACAAGTTCATTTAATAGAAATTGGGAATTAAAAAAGTAGAAGAGAAACTGGTCATTTCAGTTTTGTGGGGGAAATGAAATCTGTGGTCTGCTTATGTTCCTTTCAGTGATCGGTAACACTTTAGAATACTGTTCCATCATTAATGAATAACTACACAGGAAAAAAATTATTAATGCACTATTAACATTCTAGTAACTACAATTAACTATCAAGAAACTATCATTAACGAATTAGTAAATAATAGCCCTCAGTTGAATGTGGTAGTTCACTATTAGCTAAGTAACTACTATTTTTTTATATCTCCCAGAGAACTGCTTAGATCTACAGGTGCATCTCAATAAATTAGAATGTTGTGGAAAAGTTCATTTATTTCAATAATTCAACTCAAATTGTGATACTCGTGTATTAAATAAATTCAATGCACACAGACTGAAGTAGTTTAAGTCTTTGGTTCTATTAATTGTGATGATTTAGGCTCACATTTAACAAAAACCCACCAATTCACTATCTCAACAAATTAGAATACTTCATAAGACCAATAAAAAAAACATTTTTAGTGAATTGTTGGCCTTCTGGAAAGTATGTTCATTTACTGTATATGTACTCAATACTTGGTAGGGGCTCCTTTTGCTTTAATTACTGCCTCAATTCGGCGTGGCATGGAGGTGATCAGTTTGTGGCACTGCTGAGGTGATAAAATGTAAAAACTGTAACTTGAATGCAATGTAAGTCGCTTTGGATAAAAGCGTCTGCTAAATGCATAAATGTAAATGTAAATGTATGGAAGCCCAGGTTTCTTTGACAGTGGCCTTCAGCTCATCTGTATTGTTGGTTCTGGTGTCTCTCATCTTCCTCTTGACAATACCCCATAGATTCTCTATGGGGTTCAGGTCAGGCGAGTTTGCTGGCCAATCAAGTACAGTAACACCATGGTCATTGAACCAGCTTTTGGTACCTTTGGCAGTGTGGGCAGGTGCCAAATCCTGCTGGAAAATGAAAAAAGCATCTCCATAAAGCTTGTCAGCAGAAGGAAGCATGAAGTGCTCTAAAATTTCCTGGTAGATGGCTACGTTTATTGTGGACTTCAGAAAACACAGTGGACCAAGACCAGCAGATGACATGGCAGCCCAAATCATCACTGACTGTGGAAACTTCACACTGGACTTCAAGCAACATGGATTCTGTGCCTCTCCACTCTTCCTCCAGACTCTGGGACCTTGTTTCCAAATGAAATGCAAAATTTACTTTCATCTGAAAAGAGCACTTTGGACCACTGTGTTATTTTTCTCCACAGCCCAGGTAAGATGCTTCTGACGTTGTGTCTGGTTCAGAAGTGGCTTGGTAGCCCTTTTCCTGAAGACGTCTGAGCGTGGTGACTCTTGATGCACTGACTCCAGCTTCAGTCCACTCCTTGTGAAGCTCTCCCAAGTGTTTGAATCAGCTTTGTTTGACTGTATTCTCAAGCTTGCGGTCATCCCTGTTGCTTGTGCACCTTTTCCTACCAAAATTCTTCCTTCCAGTCAACTTTGCATTTAATATGCTTTGATACAGCACTCTGTAAACAGCCACACCTTTCAGTAATGACCTTCTGTGACTTACCCTCTTTGTGGAGGGTGTCAATGTTCGTCTTCTGGATCATTGCCAAGTCAGCAGTCTTCCCCATTATTGTGGTTTCAAAGAACAAGAGATACCCAGCATTTATACTGTATGGATGGTCATTTATTGAAACTCAAATGTAAATATTCTAATATTTTGAGATACTGATTTTTCACTTTCATGAGCTGTAAGCTCTAATCATCCAAATTAAAACAAAAACACTTTTGAAATGTTTTACTTTACATGTAATGAATCTAAAATATATGAAAGTTTCACTTTTTTAAATAAGTTACAAGAAAAAACGACCTTTTTCACGACATTCTAATTTATTGAGATGCACCTGTACTATACACAGGTTCATAATTAATGTGAATAATGCAAAATGTATAATTAATTCTAAAGTGAAGATCATGGTAGAAGGATTACTAATTCTTTAGATCAGTATTCTAAAGTGAAAATCATGATAAATAATACTGACTGAAGTGACTGTAAGCTTTTGGGGTGTGTAAGGTTTTGGATGGTTTTGATTCAAGTGTTACTACATCCTTCTAAAGGAATTACTAATTATTTGGATCAGCATTCTAAAATGAAGATCATGATAACCCACTAGTGATGACACAAGTGTTACCAATCCATCAGAAGGAATTATTATCATAACCTTACAAAAATATCAAAAGTTTACAATGGCTTCAAATCAAATCAAATCAAATCACTTTTATTGTCACATCACCACAGCACAAGTGCCTTGGTGAGTGAAATTCTTGAGAGCGTGCTCCAAACAGTGCAAAGAAACAAAACAGTTTACATATAGACAGTACATATTTACAGACTGTACAGAAGACAATGTGCAAAATACACATACACATACTCAATACACACAGTGTACTATAAAGACAGTCTTAGTTATCAATACACTATGTACACATTTTACATTATGTACACATCTAAACATTGTGATATGTTAAGGGCAACAGATTATAGATTTACAACAGATTAGTTGTGCAGTAGATAGTTGTGCAAAGGTGCAACAGATTATACATATGCAATGTCGTGGATGTGCATTGTATGGTATCCAGTGATAGCAGATAGGTTGTATTATTGCAGTGTGTGCGTGTAGTCCAGTGGACGGCGGTAAAGTGCAGTGTGTGGCATGTTGTGTGAGTGGGAGTGTGATGTAGGGTGGATTAGTTCTGTCTGTTCATTTGCCTGATAGCCTGAGGGAAAAAGCTGTCCCTCAGTCGGCTAGTGCGGGATCGGATGCTGCGGAGACGTCTCCCTGAGGGCAGCAGAGAGAGCAGTCTGTGGGATGGATGGCTGGAGTCCTTGATGATCCTCCTGGCTTTCCTTATACACCGCCTGGTGTAGATGTCCTGGAGGGAGGGAAGCTCACCTCCAACGATGTGGCGGGCAGTTCGCACAACTCTTTGCAGAGCTTTGCGGTTGCCAGCGGTGCTGTTTCCAAACCAGGCGGTGATGCAGCCGGTCAGGATGCTCTCCACAGTGCAGGTGTAGAAGGATCTGAGGATGCTGGGGCTCATTCCAAACTTCCTCAGCCGTCTCAGGAAGAAGAGGCGCTGATGTGCCTTCTTCAGCACTGCGTCTGTGTGAGTGGACCATGTGAGATCCTCGGTGATGTGAACGCCGAGGAACTTAAAGCTGTTTACCCTCTCCACAGGTGTCTTGTCGATGGAGATGGGTGTGTGTTCTCTGCTCTGTCTCCTGAAATCCACCACCAGCTCCTTGGTCTTGTCGATGTTGAGTGAGAGGTGGTTCTCCTGGCACCATTTAGTCAGGGTACTCACCTCCTCTCTGTAGGCCGTCTCATCGTTGTCGGTGATCAGGCCTATTACCGTTGTGTCATCGGCAAATTTGACGATGACGTTGGAGCTGTGTGTAGCTGTACAGTCGTGTGTGTACAGGGAGTACAGGAGTGGGCTGAGAACGCAGCCCTGCGGGGCACCAGTGTTGAGGATCAGGGGAGATGAAGTGTTGTTGCCCATTCTGACCACCTGACTTCTGCCTGTCAGGAAGTCCAGGATCCAGCTGCACAGAGATCTGTTCAGTCCCAGAGTCTGGAGCTTCGCAACCAGTGTGGCAGGCACTATGGTGTTAAATGCTGAACTATAATCCACGAACAGCATCCTCACATAGGTGTTCTTATTTTCCAGGTGGGAGAGAGCAGTGTGCAGGGTGAAGGCAATAGCGTCGTCTGTGGAACGGTTTCTGCGGTATGCAAATTGTAGTGGGTCCAGTGAGGCAGGCAGCACAGAGCAGATGTGGTCTCTGATGAGCTTCTCAAAACACTTGCTGAAGATGGGTGTCAGAGCAACGGGCCTCCAGTCGTTCAAGCATGTGATTTTATTTTTCTTTGGTATGGGCACAATGGTGGATTTTTTGAAGCATGAGGGAACCACAGACAGAGAGAGGGACAGATTGAAGATGTCTGTAAAAACCCCGGCTAGTTGGTAAGCGCATGCTTTGAGCACACGGCCTGGGATGCCATCCGGGCCCACAGCTTTGCGGATGTTCAACCGTTTGAAGGATCGGGTTACATCCGCGACAGAAAGGGAGAGTGGACTCACCTCTTCTGCAGCAGCTGTGGGAGCGCTCTCTGTGTGGGCGGGGTTATGAGCCTCGAAACGAGCATAAAAGGTGTTCAGCTCATCCGGTAGAGAGGCGGCAATGTTCACAGTGGCTGGTTTATTCCCTTTAAAACCTGTGATGTTGTTGATGCCCTGCCACATGCTTCTTGGGTTGTTGTTGTTGAATTGTTCTTCAACTTTGTTTTTATATTGTCGTTTGGCTGCTTTGATGGATCTCCTGAGATCGTAACTGGCTTGTTTCCGATCGTCAGTGTTTCCGGATTTAAAGGCAGATGTCCGCGCTGACAAGGCTGATCGAACATCGCTGTTAATCCACGGTTTTTGGTTGGGGTAGATGCGTATTATTTTGGTCGGAATTACATCCTCTATACACGTCCGTATGAAACACGTTACAGAATCTGAGTACTCCTCTATGTCACCATCAGATGCTGCCCGGAACATGTCCCAGTCCACGTGATCAAAACAGTCCTGAAGTATAGCGTCCGATTGGTCCGACCAGCATTGAACTGTCCTGAGGGCGGGTGCTTCTCGTTTCAGTTTCTGCCTATAAGCAGGCAGAAGCAGAACGGAGGAGTGATCCGATTTGCCGAAAGGTGGGCGGGGGAGGGATTTGTAAGCGTCCCGGAAGGGGGAGTAGCAATGGTCCAGTACACGATCACCACGCGTGTTGATGGTGATGTGTTGGAAGTATTTTGGAGCTATTGTTCTGAAGTTGGCTTTATTAAAGTCCCCGTAATAACAAACGCTGCATCTGGGTACGCGGTTTCCTGCTCGCTTATATTCCCGTACAGTTCCCTGAGTGCCTGGTCTGTGTTGGCTTGAGGGGGAATGTATACAGCCGTGATTATGATCGCTGTAAATTCCCTCGGTAGCCAGAATGGTCTACACAGAAGCATATGAAATTCCAGATCAGGGGAGCAGAAGGATTTAATAGAGTGTAGGTTCCTTTCATCACACCACGAGTTGTTGATGTAGAAACAAACGCCCCCACCTTTGCTTTTCCCGGTGAGCTCTTTCGTTCTGTCCGAGCGGTGCACGGAGAAGCCCGTAAGCTCGATGGCTGAGTCTGGAACCATTGCATTCAGTCATTACTAGAGAGTTGCTATTGAAGATTGATGCTATTCACTTTAGAATACTGATCCAACAAATTAGTAGTTCCTTCTGAAGGATTTTGTAATACTCAAGTCATTAATAGTGGGTTACCATGACTTTCAATTTAGTATTAAAGGGTTACTCCACCCCAGAATGAAAATTTTGTCATTAATCACTTACCCCCATGTTGTTCCAAACCTGTAAAAGCTTTGTTCGTCTTCGGAACACAATTTAAGATATTTTGGATGAAAATAGGGAGGCTTGTGACTGTCCCACTGACTGCCAAACAATTAACACTGTCAAGGCATAGAAAAGTATAAAAAACATCATCAGAATAGTCCATCTGCCATCAGCGGTTCAACTGTAACACTACGACGCTACGAGAATACTTTTTGTATGCAAAGAAAAAAAATAACGACTTTATTCAACAATTTGTCTCTGTGTCAGCGTAGCACCATTTTGGAGAATATCTGCTAGACCAGGGTTCCTCAAATCTTTCCCTGGAGGTCCAATCTGCTGTAGAGTTTAGCTCCAACCCTGATCAAACTCACCTACCTGTGATTTTCTAATGATCTTAAAGACTCTGATTAGCATGCTCAGGTGTGTTTGATTAGGGTTAGAGCTAAACTCTGCAGGAATGGTCTAGATTTGAGGATTCCTGTGCTAGACGCAAACTGCATATGCTGTTCTGTGTCAGCCACGCCATCGGCTGTCTGTCATCAGCCATCTGTCCGAGTGCCCTCTGAAAGCGCTCTCTGATTGGGCTAAGACTAGCCAATCATCGAGATCAGGATGCGCATTCCGCTCTGCTTCAGAACGGAGAGAGCCGCATCCATGCATTTCGTGAATGTACATGGAGTGGCTGCCGCCTCGACAGTGTGCAAATTAGGGCTCCTGCATATGCGACCGCTTCAGCTCTGGCTAAAGAGCCGTCTGCCACAGAGTGCATGGCGCACGGACACCTTGCACGTCAAAGTGACGCGCGACTGCTTGAATGCGCTGACCCCTTGGCACGATATGACTCTGTATCGCCGGGGTGTTCCCATTGGCCAAGTGATCAGGAGAAAGACCGTTACGACAGATGCATCGAGCACGGGCTGGGGAGCCGTATGCGACGGCAGACCAGCCTTTGGGACATGATCTGAAATGGAGAAGTTGTGGCACATAAACTGTCTGGAGCTCCGTGCTGTACACCTAGCGCTCGAGGACTTTCTCCCAGACATTCTCCACGGTCACGTTCTCATCATGACGGACAGCATGGCAGTGGTAGCGTTTATAAATCACCAAGGCGGTATGAGCTCACGGCCACTACTGCAGCTAGCGAAAGACCTGCTTTTGTGGGCAGATCAACACCTCCTCTCCATCCGAGCAGTACATGTCCCCAGACGCCTGAATTACGGCACAGACTTACTGTCGAGCGGTGGGTTAATCCACGGGGAGTGGAGGTTACACCCTCTGACAGTCAAAATGATTTAGAGTGTATTCGGCAGGGCGGAGGTGGATCTCTTCGCATCAGCGGAGAACACTCACTGCCCGCTGTTTTATTCACTGACACACTCTCCCCTGGGAGTGGATGCATTAGCTCACAGCTGGCCAAAAGTATGCAAGTATGCCTTTCCTCCAGTGAAACTTCTGCCTCAAGTGCTTTGCAAAATCAGAGAGGAAAGGAAATCTGTTCTGTTAGTGGCACCAAAATGGCCCAACCAGCCGTGGTTCCCAGAACTGGTGGAGATGCTGGTAGCCCCACCGTGGACTATCCCTTTGAGGAGAGACCTCCTCTCTTAAGCTCAGTTAACGATATGGCACCCAAATTCAGAGTCATGGAGCCTTCATGTCTGGCCGCTCAACGGAGCTTGCCTGTAACGGATGTGCTTCCTCAGCACGTGTTGAACACTGTCTCTGAGGCTAGGGCTCCGTCCACTAGATGCCTTTACGCTCATAAATGGAGTGTTTTCACGAATTGGTGCGGGTCGCGGGGCGAAAACCCATTCAGCTGCCCAATACCATTAATTCTTGCCTTCCTTCAAGAATGATTTGATAGTGGTCGTACGCCATCCACATTGAAAGTGTAAGTGGCCACTATAGCAGCGTTTCATGCGCACGTCGGTAATTGCCCAATAGGCAGAAAGGACCTGGTCATACGATTCTTAAAGGGAGCAAGAAGGCTGAACCCTCCTCGCCCTTCCACCCTGCCCACTTGGGATTTGGCGCTTGTGCTTGACGCTCTCACGGGACCCCTGTTCGAGCCCATGCAATCAGCGGTCATATAACTTACATAATGTTATAATGAGAGCACTGTTGTAAAAAATGTTGTGAATTCTTAGGGTTTCGCTGACGTTTAAAACATTATTTTTGTATCTGCGAGGCGTCCGTTACACATTTTCCCTGTGTGTTAACGTCAGTATTTATGACTGTCGAATGTCTGACTTGACTTATTTTGCCCCCCGCCCCCAAACATATGATTCGACTATCGTCATGATTCGAAAATACTGATTTGACTATGAAAATCCTTAGTCGGGGACACCCCTAGACTCAAGATAACATTGCAACTACACTAAAAAAGCTTTTACTGTCATACAAACACAGATTGGTGAGCATTATTGGAATTGAATTGTTAGAATAAACACGTTTGTGTTTAAAAACACCTATTAGGCTTGTTTGACTTCATGCGGCGCCGCAAAGATCGGCTGCTGCCTGACAAAAGCAATGCATTCTGGTTTGAACATTTGTCCGACTTTGATCGGCGCTGCAGCCTCCTTACGATGATACGATCACATGTGCCATCAAAGTACCGCGAGAGCAAAACGAGACCAGCCGCCGAGGTCAGGCGCTGCAGTTGCTCAAAATCAGCTGCGAGAGCCTTGATGACGACACACTTTATTCTCACTGGTCAGATTCTGTGATGACAAGCACGAGGTGTGTTGCGTGTTTATTCTAACAATTCAATTCCAATAATGCTCACAAACCTGTGTTTTATAACAGTAAAAGCTCTTTTAGTGTAGTCGCACTGTTATCTTGAGTCATTTTTATCAAAAACACTGATAAAAGCATATATACCCATACTTTATTGGTATTTAGTAGCCTATATGTTTATGCTGAACTTTATTCTTGAACAGATGACGCTGTATTAAGCAGTATATAAAAAGTGTTTCTGTTGCTGGGTCATTCTACAGAAACATCCACTTCTGGTTTGGCAAGATGTCTTAAAATGTATTTCTTTTTTTACATTTAAACTTAGACCCCATTATTAGATTACCTTTTGACTTTATGAATACACATAAATGAGAGATTAATGATTTTTTTGAAGACCACATGTACCATTTTTTTTGTCACTGGTGTTACCTTGCTATTTTGGCAATTTTAAAGGTTTTTATGAAATATTATTTCTTGATTTTTTTCAGCACATGTAGTCAGAGTTACAGAAAAATACTGATAATGCAACAAATAAGGAGATTGTTTTATTTATTTTAATCAGGTTTGTTAAAAGTGTGATTGAATGATGTTAGTTCATTTGCGCAACCATGTATTTGCTATAACAATGAAAATATTTAATATATATATATATAAACAAGTAATGGTTCAATCTTTAAACCTTAACTCTTGAGTGAAGCAGAATTCAATGGATGTAAAATCATTATCATGCCACATGACACATTTTATTTTACCAGTTACACAATAAATCACCAGTGACGTACATTAGACCAAAGATCCTTATTCTTCAACTATAATTAATAGATGAGACTAAATTGTTACATCTGGCATACATTTGGCAATTAGTGAAAGCAGTTATTAAAAGAACATAAACATAAACTGATCTTCACCGGTGTTACCCATAAGGAAGGTAACACCAGTGACAATATTCATGAAAAATTAATTTTACAAAATGTCTGCTAAAACCACATGTTGTCAATCACTTAATACTCACTAAATTAAGTAGTTAATCCATTTGTATTATAGTTTTTTTTACAATTTCCTAACAATAAAGTCGGTCATACCAGTGACTTCAACTAAAAGCTTCATATGAAATCATGAAATAAATAAGAACATTTCTGATAACTGAAAAGAGACAGTGGACTAAACATGGGTCTTTCTTCATAGATCTTCAGGAAACAGGAAGAAGGAAGTCAAGTGATGTCATCAGTGTGATTTTTATTACAAAATAACAGATTTTTGTTAAGCGGTAACACCAGTGACACAACTCCAGGGGACCACTGTTTTCATTATATATTTTATAATATTAATTTGGCATTTTGTTTTTTTATGTCATTTATATCATATATTTGATAGTTATGAATACATTATTGTATTTTAAATGGTAGAAAAACCTGTTTTTGACCTCATAATAAAGCACGTTCCCGCTGTACATGGCTGTAACGAGCAGTTTTGTGGAGCTTGGAATTCTTTATAATTAATTAAAAACAAATATTGCCACATTGATGGCTCAAGAAGGTGTAATTATTCAAATAACACATTGTTTTAAAATGTAACCATGTGTTTTTCAAGTGTAATATTTCTGTAAAGGCTAGAGACAGAAAAATTGACATTTCCATTGAATGACCCTGCTCATAAAAACGTTTCTGTGTATTTGACAAATGCTGCTTTTAATTCACTTTATCTGTGATAAGAGTAGGCTATGCAAACACTGTGCGAGCGTCACTAACGGGAGCAGAAAGTGTCCGACTTGACTTCCACTTTTAATTCTGACCCGACAGCGCTGTCTTATGCACCTGTTATTAGTAAGCTTAAAACCTTTTAGGAACTGCAGATCCTAGCAATAGAAACCATAATAATGATTTATATGGATATGACACTATGAGCTTATGCAACTTTACACATTTACAATTACTTACTATATTAGTATTTACTATTACTCCAGTAGGTCTGAAATATATATTGAATGTTTTAATCCCCTGAACATGATGATCTCTAACTTGATGCATTGCTGTGTCTGTCATAATTAAACAGTATTGGAGAAAGTGGCTGTACTTTTTTATTTTATTTTTTTACATAAAAAAGTTTTTTTGTTTACAGTCTTCCTTTAACGGACATTAATATAAGACAATACTGCAAAAACAGTTTACTGTCAAGCTGTTATATTCCTGTTATATATTTATTGTCCAACATTATTTTTTCTAATTTTTCTGTTATTAATTTAATTTCATATGTTGGTATTAATTCAGTGTTTATAATGCTAACACTTGAACTTAAAATATTTTCAACTGAAACTGACATGGTTTCTAGAGAGCAAAGGTTTTGTAAAAAAAAAAAAAAAGGAGTAAAAGTAAAATAAACGGTTAAAGGGATTTGATGATCACTAGTCTAGTGAGATCACTAGTCTACATTATTGTTGTCATCGTTCAAGCTGTATTTCAGGTTCAATGTACGGGTTGTTTAAACAAAGCAGCTGATATTTGCCATAGCGACAGCTAGAATCTAGTGCTGAGTCGCTTTCACTCCAGAAAGGCGGAAGCGCTGCTGCAGTGGAACGTTCTATTTGCTTTCACTTCTTGTCAGTAAGTTCTTTATCTCGAACATTGTGATCTATGCTATTAAACACGCGGCAACTGCAGGGGATTTCCACAGACCACAGATGTTTTTCTCAACTTTTAACAGCTTTAACGACAGCAGCATTGTTTAAATATTTTTTTGGCAATATGAGGGAAGTATGAGCTGGATTTTGTGTCTTAAGTAAGTATGTTTACCAATATATGTTTTGTGTGTGTGTGTGTGTGCGCGTGTTTGCCTCTTTCCTGTGCTGAAATTGCTCTGCTTTAAAATAATATATTTTTTAAATACAATTTTGTGATCCATATTTACCATCCATATGGATATATCCATATTCATATTTAACTGCCTCGCAGTTTGGTATGAGGCGCCATGTAGGATTTAAATCAAACTTCTCAAACTCTGCTTATCAATACATACATAAAACACGTGCATATACACGAAGTAATTCTATAGGCGCCAATTACTCACATATACATGTATACTATTGGATGTTCAAAATATATATATGAAAAACACGTGCACACTAATATGAAATCCATACCAATACACCTTATGTTAGTAATGAATGCATATACACTTGTGAATAACTTGCATATACATATAAACTTGACGCATGCATACACCTATAAACACTCGCTTATACATATAAACTCGATCCATGCATATACACCTACAACACCACACGCACATACATATAAACTCGCTGCATGCAGACACACCTATACATACTCGCATATACATATAAACTTGATCCATGCATACACACCTATACATACTCGCATATACATATAAACTTGATCCATGCAGACACACCTATACATACTCGCATATACATATAAACTTGATCCATGCAGACACACCTATACATACTCGCATATACATATAAACTTGATCCATGCATACACACCTATAAACACTCGGAACATACATATAAACTCGATGCGCGCATACACACCCACAAAACACTCGCGCAAAAATACAAAATTAAATTCACAAACGTATACAATTCTGATAAGAAAGACGCATGCTTTAGTTGTGTATATATGTATATGCAAGTGATTTCATATGTGGATGTGCGTGAACTTTTCAGTGCAAACGGAAGGCATTTCAGTGTAAAAGGAAGGTATTTCAGTGTAAAAGGAAGGTATTTCAGTGTAAAAGGAAGCAGCGGCACTTCCGGCGGGACATTTGAAAATGCTTAACGTGGCTTAATGCATTAAAACAGTGTTTTTAAAAGACCAAACTCAATAAACACATTATTAATAAAGCATATGATGTATAGACAAGCAGATGAGTCCAGCATAAGAACGTAACGTGTTTAATTACGCGTAAAGCGTTTTCCTCCCATAAGGAATATGCTTAACCTGGCTTAATGCGTTACGACAGTGTTTTTAAAATGCCAAACTCAGTAAACACATTATTAATAAAATATGTACAGTATATTAGATTTATTAATAATGTGTTTACTGAGTTTAGCGGTTTTGAAAAAAAAAAAATGTTTTGAAAAAACATGAACAACGACATGAAAAAATATATTTAAAAACGTGAATTGTAGCAGTAAATTTAACCTGGAGAAAGTTTTGAAGCGCTATTGTGCTTGATGGGTAAGGGACCGTCTGACAATTCCACCGACTGGGAAAAAACGTTTGATGTATTTTAAATTAAAATTACTTTTAAAATAACACATTGTCAAACTGTAAAGCTTGTATTACTTCTATAGTGATTTACAGTGAGTTTGTTGCCAATACATCCCTTCATAGATGTATAGTACACAATTATTTAAATAAAAAATTACTCTAAGTCAAATTTTTCATGTAAAATTATTGTGTACTGTACGTACAGTAAGAGAAATATTGGCAAAATATATTCAAATATATTCAGTCAGTTTGCCCACTAGGAAAATCTCCAGATGCCAGGATTTTAAAACGCTTAACGTGGATTAATGCATTAAAACTGTGTTTTTAAAATACCAAACACAATAAACACGTTATTAATAAACCATGCTATACTGTACATAGTTTGATTTTATTAATAATGTGTATATGGGCGTCGGAACCATTGTATGTGGGTGGGACAGGACCCACCCACTTTTGAAGACCAGTGATATTGGCCCCACCCACTTTGATCGTCTCTAATTCAGTGAATATGTCTGTGCACTTTTCAGAGTGCAGTCAGTCAAACCCATTCCACATGACATGACGAATGCCCTGATGAATAAAACTTCATTTAGCTATAGCCTTGAATTCCACACTGCAGCTTCCTGAAATCTATTCCACTCGGCTCATTCCGAGTCCATATAAATGAAACTCATTCTGTGTTTTCACTCGTTACTCCTGCTGCACTACTGAGACACAGCATCTGAGCGTACCTGCTGCTCACATACACCTACCGATACTTTATTTAAACTTTTCGATTATTTACTTCATTTTTATTTTTATTGAAAACAAATGCCTTTCCGATGTAATAAGAGATGTGAAAAGGGATAAGAACGATTTCGGCAAAAGGCGTACGCGAACTCGGGTCTCTCGCGTCAAAAACACTATAGCCTACTACACGCTTTCCCACCAGCACCATTAGAAATGCATATAAATAGCCGTGTTTTGTAGGCTAATGTTGTGACGTTAGTGGGCAGAGGTAAATAACACCTACTAATAAGGCGGCCTATTTGCACTTTGTGTAAATGGACACTCCGTTGATTAAAAGGCACCAGACTACAGAAAATAGCACCCACATTTATTTTGGTTCCGACGCCCATAAACTGACGCATTAAGCCAGGTTAAGCATATTCCTTATGGGAGGAAAACGCTTGTCTATACATTATATGCTTTATTAATAATGTGTTTATTGAGTTTGGTCTTTTAAAAACACTGTTTTAATGCATTAAGCCACGTTAAGCATTTTCAAATGTCCCACCGGAAGTGCCGCTGCTTCCTTTTACACTGAAATACCTTCCTTTTACACTGAAATGCCTTCCGTTTGCACTGAAAAGTTCACGCACATCCACATATGAAATCACTTGCATATACATATATACACAACTAAAGCATGCGTCTTTCTTATCAGAATTGTATACGTTTGTGAATTTAATTTTGTATTTTTGCGCGAGTGTTTTGTGGGTGTGTATGCGCGCATCGAGTTTATATGTATGTTCGAGTGTTTATAGGTGTGTATGCATGGATCAAGTTTATATGTATGTGCGAGTATGTATAGGTGTGTCTGCATGCAGCGAGTTTATATGTATGTTCCGAGTGTTTATAGGTGTGTATGCATGGATCAAGTTTATATGTATATGCGAGTATGTATAGGTGTGTCTGCATGCAGCGAGTTTATATGTATGTTCGAGTGTTTATAGGTGTGTATGCATGGATCAAGTTTATATGTATATGCGAGTATGTATAGTGTGTCTGCATGCAGCGAGTGTATGTTCGAGTGTTTATAGGTGTGTATGCATGGATCAAGTTTATATGTATATGCGAGTATGTATAGGTGTGTCTGCATGCAGCGAGTTTATATGTATGTGCGTGTGGTGTTGTAGGTGTATATGCATGGATCGAGTTTATATGTATAAGCGAGTGTTTATAGGTGTATGCATGCGTCAAGTTTATATGTATATGCAAGTTATTCACAAGTGTATATGCATTCATTACTAACATAAGGTGTATTGGTATGGATTTCATATTAGTGTGCACGTGTTTTTCATATATATATTTTGAACATCCAATAGTATACATGTATATGTGAGTAATTTATAGGTGTATATGCACGTGTTTTATGTATGTATTGATAAGCGAAGTTTGATTTAAATCCTACATGGCGCCTCATAGTTTGGAATTACTTCGATCAAAATGATTTTACTAAATGATCTTACAATATGGAATTACGTTTGATGATCCATCACTGCATTCACACTGCAGGGGTGCGTTCAAGATCAGACCGTTTTGCTACAGTTTCCGGGTTGAACGACATGTTTTCTGGAAACACAGTTTGAGATACGTTTTCTCTTGTTTGGTGGGTGTCAGAAATGTCAGCCCAATCAGCAGCAACATGTATATACAGTAAACCACGCGGTATTAAAGAGACAGATCGCACAATGGGTCCAAGTGAAGTCCTTTAATATGTGTCTGCTGCAGCTTGGTATACGCAACAATTGAAGATATTAGAAGACATGTTTGTCATAAGAGTTTTATAGTAACAGCATATCAACATGTTGATGATGAATTTGTAAGTAAATGTAATAATCTTAAAATAAATTCACAAGAGCAAGTATATTGTATGCACATGTTTATTTACATTAAAGGCAAAATAACTGAAATAATAAGAGCACACATATAGATCTGGAACTTCTTTAAGTCTGTCTAAATATCATGTACTAATTGCAATGTATTCTGGTCCATATCCTTTCCTTAGGAAGGTGTGCTAGACACTGATTAATGTAACATAAAAATACTAGACATATTTATATGCTAGACACTGATTAATGTAACATAAAAATACTAGACATATTTATATATTTTGTTATTGTATTGTGGAGTGACACTTTCATAAACTTTTTCATGCTCCTCTGATTATATAATGGTAAATATACAATATCATAGCACAACAACAGTGATCAGCAATAATGATAAGCCTAATACTCACAATAAAAATAATAAGGTCATATAGATAATAACAGTCTCGGAGGTAAGAAGTGGATTATCCTTCACCTGAAATGTTTGTCTTTTCATCCTGATATGTGAGGCAAATGTTGGATCACAATAATTAGGAACCACAGTTTCCTCAAACCCCTTATTCACTTGATTGGGATGTTCTCTTTTATTCTGGACGGCAAGGACAGTGACTGTAACATCCAGCGTATTTTGCAGTATTAAACACGTATTTACACCGATTTCATCAGGCTCCAAAAATTCTTCTAAAAGAACACAAAGAATGATCTTCTCAGCTGCCATAGTTGCAACACTTGCGTCATCAGAACAGTGTTCAACACACCACCGTTTATGTTTAATAAACGTTTTGCATCGTTTTGTCCGGGCTGAACGCAGGCCAGGTTAGCGCAGCTGCCCGAGTGAGCCGAGAAGAGAGCTTAGACAAATGATCTTGAGACATGTACTTCATTTAAGTTTCCTCGAGGGAGAGTGGTTTAACAACAGAAAACAAAGCACTGTAAGAAACTTTGTTAGCACACCGCTATCTGTTTTAGCAGCTTTCTTATTAAGTGATGTGCAAAGAGACTCATAGAATAGTTTCAGATTAATACAAAGAAATCCTAAAGTTGGGCATACAATCAGTAACTTTACATTTATGAAGATGAAATAGGCCACAGAGAGTTAGCAGTTTTAACATATCATTCAACTCCTTTGATCCTGATTCCCAAATCAAAAATAGTACATTAATTATTTCAAAATTAAAAAGTTTGTTGTAAGCAGAGAAAACAAGCCAAGACATTTCTTTCCAAAAATCCTTTGCATAAATCACATTCAAAAAAATAAGTGTGTTATTGTCAAATTACAGAATGTGCTTTGTGAAGTGATGTCCAACTTATATTTAGAGAGAACTACAGGGATAGTAATTATGCAGAATTGTATAGTGAAGTTCTTTCATCTTGTTAGGTAACAGAAACGTATTATACCGGACCATATTTTTTATAGTAGAAGGAAAAGGGTCATTAATTTCCATTATAAAATGCTTTGGGATGACAGCTAAACTTCTTGATAAGGATTCTTATAATCCAGAAATGGCTACATTTAACATTATAAAGCTCCAGACCTCAAATGCATAATTTGGACATTTCACATTTCTTTGACAATATGCCCTAATCAAATGTAAGAGTTTTGGTGAAATATAATTAATAACCCAGTCATACACTCAAGGCAAGTCCACTTCAAAGATGAAAACTCAGCAATAGAAGTTACCATCCTTTTTTAACAAATCTAAAACAAAAAATGACACCTTTGTCAAACCGGATTGTAATAAAGATCACATTCTGATTATTCCATTGAATACATCTATGAGGGGAAAAATTGTGGCAGAAGGCAAGCTTACAGGCGTCCAGAGCTTGCTTATGAAAATTAGCGAGCTTAACTGGGAGTTTATTGCAACTAAAATCCCAAGCTAACAAAAAATTTAAACTTCCACATTTTTCAAAGATCTATTTAGGAATATAAAACCATAACAGATTAGAGTCAGCATTCAGGCAATGTTTAATCCAACCAGTTTTGAAAACCTGATTGAGAGTACTGAGGTACAAAGCATTCACACCTCCCTCCAAAGTATTTCTAGTAATCAGCGTCTTCCTTTTAACATAATCCGTTTTATTTTTCCACAAAAATGTAAATAACATAGAGTCAATAAACGAGCATGTTTTTCGGTCAACATATAAAAAGCTGGATAAACAATCCTAGAAATACCTTCCGCTTTAGATATCAAAACACAGCCATAAATGGTTAAATTTCTTTGTAACCAACAATTGAAGATTTTCTTTGAGTTTTGTATCTGTTGCGAAAAAATATCTACAATTCTATCAGTGGGAGATTTACTTATTAAAATGCCTAAATATCTTACAGAATTTTTTACCTCAATACCTTATACCTGATCTTTGTTCAGACTGTGAACAGGCATAATTTCACTCTTATTTCGATTGACTGGGAGACCAGAAGCATTATAAAATAAATTCAAAGCATCCAAAATAACAGGATTGACTTTTAAAGGAACAATCCACTTTTTTTGGAACCAAAACCAAACCTAAAGATTCAAACATGAACTTGTGACCATATCAAAGGCCTTATAAAAGCCTAAAAATAAAATAATTGCTTTATCATTTCCTTATAGTCGAAAATATCTAACACTAACAGTTTATTATTTGCTATGTGCCCGCCTTTCATAAAGCCAGACTGGGAAACAAACAATTTTATTCTCGTTATTTTCCCACTTTAGCAAGTTAACTGAATAATGGATATTCCTATTTTTTTTATAAACTCGCTAATAAAAATGTGGTGGACTGAGTCATTGCTGGCTGAATTGGACAGGCAATTTGAAGCGATGGTCTTGTGTGGTGTGTGATGCAGTTTTCAGTTTAAGCATATACGCAAGCCTTAAAGGGATAGTTCACCCAAAAATGAAAATTCTGTCATCATTTACTCACCCTCAAGTAGTTTCCAAACCTGTATGAATGTGTTTGTTCTGCTGAACGCAAAAGAAGATATTCTGAAGAATGTGGGAAACAGAGCAGTTCTGGGGCACCATTGACTTCCATAGTATCTTTTTCTCCTACTATGGAAGTCAATGGTGCCCCAAAACAGCCTGATTACAAACTTTCTTCAAAATATCTTCCTTTGTGTTCGGCAGAACAAAGAAATTCATACAGGTTTGGAACTACTTGAGGGTGAGTAAATGATGACAGAATTTTCATTTTTGGGTGAACTATCCCTTTAAGATTCACCCTCGGCTTGTGACAGCTGAAAAGTGCGATCGCATCGCCGATTACTCTTAAAGATGAAGTACGGAATGACAAATATCCAAACTTTTTCAGACGCTACTGCCGCTGCACTCGCGCTGCCCGTTGGTTTTGTAAGAAAAAATGGCGAGGACTTTGAAGATCTTGATGAAGATGTTTATTGCAGCATAGCAGTGACAAAGCACATGTAGTACTTTGGGTTCAACGGAGTTGAAATGAACCCACAACATCCTAAGTTCAAACCTTTTAAACCTTTTCAGTTTACTACCCTTCATGTAAGTCAAGTTGCTCCTGCAGCTGTAGTCTGTATGTTAATTAAGTTCTGACACCCCTTTGTCTGAGGTGGTTCTCAGTGTCCCACCCCTGCTCCCATTCTACAATTGTGACCATTTGCTCAGGATGTGAGCATCCCAAATGGTCTACAGTCAACAGTTCTGTTGACTTTCTTCTTCTCTATAATAATTAAACCATTTTGGGAAATGAGCATGATAAAACATGTTTTGGAGTGGAAGCTGGGTCGAGGCAGACTATAGATTCTTACAGTTTGGTTATCAAAAAAACGTTTCTCAGTTATGAGGAGAATCTGGCTCTGATCTTGAGTGGCACAGGACAGATTCTCATCTGTTTCTTTACTGCACATAGAGAACGATTTTACAGAAAAACTATCAGAAGAGATAGTGAAAGAAAGATAGTGGTCATCTACACAATTCGGAAAAAGAGGCAGCTTTTCTGCATTAGGTATGTGTTTTGTTTTTTACTCTTTGTACAGCAGTCATTGTTAATTCTAAATGTATTTTTAATGTAGAGTATACATATATGAAACGTAGAACATTTTAAAAAAAGTTTGTGGCTTGTCTGCCTGTGGGTGCCCCCCCCCCCCCCCCACCCCCCCCACCCCCCCCACCCCCACGCATAAAAGTGAAACTCTGCCTATGCTGGAAAGAACCTTAGATCCCATCATCTCTTATAGGCATCCAACTCATCTACTTTATCCCATAAACGTTTGTTTTCTGCAGCCAAAGTAGACAGCTGAGAGTCCATTTTATCAGATTTAGCAGCTGTATCCTCTGACTTTTTAGCAACAGCGTCAACCCTTGTAGCAAGATCAGAGATGAGGATGGAATGGGACGTGACGGATTTCTCGATCTCCAAAAGTTTCTCCATAAACTCATCCTGTTTCTTACCCATTCTCTCTATTGCTTCAAACAGGACAGCATTTGAAGGATCTGAGGCTGGGCGTTGCATTTTCGGCAAAGGGCTTGCTCCGGGAGACTCGGGAAGACACATCCAATGAGTCCACAACATTAGCAGTTTTGGTATAAGTATGCATGCGTTTAACACTCTCAGATTTTGGCATGTCATCCAAATTTCCAGAATCCAAACTTGTGCTGTAGCCTATCCAGTGAATAATCATTGCCAAAACATGGGAAAAGCTTTCAAAAGACATACATTTGCAGTACATTAAATATATGGAGAGCATAAACAGTGTGTAAAATCAGTGCATGGAAACAAATCAACTCTTCAAAGGGGAAGAGAAATCAAGTTTTGCACAAAATACAAGGAAGAGCCAAGAAAATGCAACCTACACCGACACCATCTTGAGGACGCCCCCAACACTGGATCAGATCATGTTTCAGGGTTAGTTTACTTAAAGCCCGAGACACACCACACTGAGTCTGTCCCAGATAAAAGATTGCCATCATGAAACAATCGTGGCGAATCGTGACAATCGTGCTATGATCATAACTGAATTTTGGCCTTTAGATGACTTCAGGCCAGGACTCTTATCAAACAAGAAATTTAGGGCAGATTGGAATTTGCATGTTTTAGTAAGTATAAAACATTATATAATCTGTTGCCAGCAGGTGGTGCTATGATAATAACTGAATATTTACATTTACATTTATGCATTTAGCAGACGCTTTTATCCAAAGCGACTTACATTGCATTCAGGTTACAGTTTTTACATTTTATCAGCTCTTGCTTTCCCTGGGAATCGAACCCATGATCTTGGCTTTGCTAGCGCCATGCTCTACCATTTGAGCTACAGGAATATTGGCCTTTAGATGTGTTCATGCCAGGACTCTTATCAAACGTGTGAAGTTTGGGGCAGATCAGACATTTTATGCCTGAGTTATAACAACTTCCATTTTCATGGCGAAACATCGCCAGGCCACCACGGACACGGCCTTTAACAAAAACTTAAGATCTTTGCAATTTAACATCGCAAAGGCCTTTAGATTACACAGACCAAATTTGTTGTTGATATGATTAAATCTCTAGGTGGAGTTCTTTAAAATAGAAGTCATGAAAATGGCAAAAACGGCCCAAAATTTGCTGAGAAAATTAAAAATCACTGATTTCTTGTTGGGTTTCAGATTTTGCTCCAAGAGACTTTTTTGTAGGTATTGGTGTATTATATGTGTCTACCGAATTTCATACATGTACGTGAAATGTAGCATGAGGGGCACTTCGTTGAAAGTGTATAGGTGACACTAACAAGCCAGAATTTCATAATTAATTAATTATATCATCGGTAGTTAGTTAGTTAGTTAGTTAGTAATGTTGCTATCGGTGCTCCACACTCCAGTCTAATCAGTGGCGGTAGAGCACCGTAAGTTGGCTTGCCAACCATCATAAAACCTTACAAGAATAAACAGAAGACTCCTTGTGTATTCAGCACCAGAGCCATAGAGAAGGTAGTCTCAGCCTCAGATGTCACGCCCACGGACCGTTTGCTGAACGTCTGAACACTTCAGGAGTTTTGAAGTCGTTGTCGGATTGGTTGAATTAAACAGGATTTCCGGGAGACGTGTGTGTCACGTTCTTTATCATTCCTCCTGGAAACAAAGATGCTGTGATGCCAAACCCCCTCACGAAAAAAAGAAAGCCGTCGTGTTTACAACTGTGACGACGAATGCTTATCAGGATCAAATAAATGCTGGATTTTCAAAAGTATGTGAAATATTTAAAGTTCGCGGCATAGAATCTTTAAAATACGTCCGAGAGTTTTACACCGGTCTGTTATTGTGGCGACATTTCCACGCCCCGAAACGTGACGCTGAATGAAACGAACTGTGATTGGTTGTTTGACATGTCTTGGCCAATGAAAGCTACCATAGATTCCAGACCTTTAGCCATCAGTCTGAAGGTCTGGCTATGTGAGACTATAGAGAAGGCTATGTTTGGCACAGAGTTATTATATTGTTGAGAATGTCTCTGGGTTGGCTGAACTTACTCGCAGGCACGTTTTTTGAACCAGCACACCTCGAACAAGCAAGTTTTGTGTTAATCAACCAAGAGTTCAGGGTATATGTGACGGTAGTTTAATCTTACTTTCTGGAATGCACCCCTGCTTTCATTTATATTCACATGTATTCATTTAGCGGGTACTTTTTATCCAAAGTGACTTAGAAATGAGGAACATAAAAGAACACTTTAATATGATGAGCTGTCTGTGAATTTCCTTGACAATTACAAATTATGTCATCATTGCCATGTGTACACTGTAAAAAAAATTCCGTAAAATTTACGGTAAAAACGGCAGTTTGTGGTTGCCAGAATTCTACCGTAAAAAATACGATAACAACATTTTAGGCTTTACTGTTTTAACTTAAATTTACAGTTAAATACCGTAATTTCATTAACTGATATAATGTTAATATACCAACCTGCTGAAGTACTGAAATCTGTTTTGTATCTTTGTAATACACTGATAACCACCAAAAGCAGGAGGTGATGAGAGTCACATGATGAACCAAAGCAGCTTTTAAATAATAACATATATAGAAGGTGCACAGTGTCATTCACACAAACACTAAACACCATCATGGTGAGACTCATTAAACTGAAATATGCAATAAACATAAGAAACGAGGGGCAGTCGTGGCCTAATGGATAGCGAGTCGGACTTGTAAGCGGAAGGTTGTGGGTTTGAATCTCAGGTCCGGTAGGGATTGTTGGTGGGGGGAGTATCCTCCTTCAACACCACGACTGAGGTATCCTTGAGCAATGCAGCTAATTCTGGGAACGTCTGTTTACGTTTTTTCCCTGTAAATTTTACAGGAACTAACTGTTAACCATTTAACAGGTTTTTACTGCAGCATTTTCACAATTTTTTACCGTTAAAATCACGGTCATTTTTTACAGTGTAGTCATGTGTAGGCTTGCGTTCTTTCCCCCTTTTGTAAAAATGGTAAACTAATTATAACATGAACCATGGTAACACTTTAGATTAGGGAACACATATTCACTATTAACTAAAAGTTTTCCCTCAATAAACTTCTAATTAGTTGCTTATTAATAGTTAATAAGGCAGTTGTTAAGTTTAGGTATGGGGTATGTTTAAGGGATCTAAAATATGGTCATGCAGAATAAGACATAAATATGTGCTTTACAAGTACTAATAAACTGGTTGTTTATTGTAATATACATAAACTGGTTGTATGTGAGTAATATACATAGTAAACAGCTAGTTTATTGTGAGAATTGGTCTACCCATTTACATAAAAGTGCAGATGCTTGTTTAAATTGCAGGGTTAGCCGGAAGATAGAAAATAATCATGTTAAACTCAATTACGGTTGTTTCTGGTGCAAGAAACTCTGACTAATATAAAGGGAGAACTCACCCAAAAAAATGAAAGTTTTGTCACTATTTACTAATCCTATTTACTAATGATGACTTAACCCACCCACTTTTGTATTCAGTATAGATTTAAAGGTTTTACCTGCAGACCCATTTTGAGATTGATGTATGATTCATCAGGCATTTATATGACATTTGTATTCATCACATTTAAAGGGTCATGAAACCCCCCTGTTTCAGCACTGGTTAGATCTCACCACATTGGTGCGCTGCGGAGTGAAGGGGGAAGACGGAGACAGAAAACACACACAGCTTCGGGTTCAGACAGTTTAATTTCGCTCCCATCGAGTTAAAAACACAAATAAGTGTACAGCCATTTTCACTCTGCATCGAAAACATATACATGAACGCACTGTTGTTAAACTTTTAAGGCTTATTCTGCTGCGTTTATATTTTGACGGCTTGTGTCACGGCGCTGTAAAAACGGTTGCACTCACTAATAAGTGAATTAATCACGTTTGTACCAAACTCTTATGACAAAGCAAAAACAAACACACTCCTTCGATCCATGTACATTTCTCTTGTTAATGTGTGCGATGTCATCTCACAGTCTGAAGCGTTTGTCATAGCAAATCAACGCATGCTGTTGTGAATAATTAAGCGAAGTGTCTTCTCATTGGATAAGAGCACGCAGTCTCATGAATAATTTAATAAACACCGATGCGTCATCGATGTACTATAGTCCATTGCCATGTCACAAATTGTGACGTCAACACGATGTAGACTTTTAAAAGCTTAAAAAGCTTAAAATTAACCAGTTTTCTCCAACAGTTAAAATTATCGGATGCTAACATTGTCTTATATGATGTGCAACACAAACACCAATGCTACAATCTCAGAAAAAGTAGTCTGGGGTTTCATGACCCTTTAAGGCAGTAGTTTAGATAATTAAACTAGATAATTGAACCATATATAGACTAGTTTTGTCTTTTGAGAGAATGTAGGAATGTAGTTATTTAGCATCTTCAAATGTTAAAGGGGTCATATGACGTTGCTAAAAAGAACATTATTTTGTGTATTTGGTGTAATGCAATGTGTTTGTGGTTTAAGGTTAAAAAAACACATTATTTTCCACATACTGTACATTATTGTTGCTCCTCTATGCTCTGCCTTTCTGAAGCGAGGTGTGCTCTGATTGGCCAGCTATCCAGTGCGTTGTGATTGGCCGAATACCTCAAGCGTGTGATGGAAACGTTACGCCCCTCACTGTATTGTGATGCCGTGTCCCGGTGCGACGAGACAAACAATAAAACCCATTATAAACGAGGCATTTGTTGCATCCAGTGGGGACATAATTACTGATTAAAATGACTTATACTGTCTTTTTACATGGCGCGATGTAAACATTACCATGTCTGCATTTGTGATCGGAGAAACGACAATCAACAAGCACTACTCTACACAGCTCAAAACTCGCGTTTGAATCGTCAGAAGCAGAAACATACTTACACGCTGTGAGTCAGAAGCGCCAGACTGTCCTTGCAAAGTTGGAATTGCCTCACTTTATAGAAACAGTCTTTGTGCACAGCTGGCATTGTAGGCTACTCTCAGGTTCAGGAAATAGTCCTCCATAAAATGCACTGCACACACTCTAATATTTGGGTTGAACTGTTCTGGAACAGTGTTGTAAACACAACTTAACCACTGATTTCTAGTTGTCCTCTTTTGGAAGCCCAAACAAAGTACTTTCGCTTTCACAACGAAACACAGCGTCTCCACGACACAGCGCCGACGGCAGCAACAATACTTCAGCGAGAATAAAAATCATGCCCCCTTTCTTTGCATATACATTTGGGCGGTGTAATGCAAATCTTCCCACACAGTGACATTAGGGCCTCAAATTCAGGCCCTAGCCCAGCCCGTGTCTGACAGCTTATCAGAATTACCGGCCCGAGCCCGTCTTTTTTTTTTCCCCTTCTCCCAAAACGGCTTATACTACTGTTTCAGCTATTAAAATAGTTCAGTTTTGTATGTAATGGCAAAGTGATTATATTTAGTTTCGTTTTTTTATTAAGTTAATTTAGAAAAATGTTTGGAGCATTTTAAATATAAATATAAGTTTTTTTTGTTTTTTTAAAGTAACGACCAAGCGGCCAGCGACAGACATCATAGCCTATGTTTAATCAATTTAGCCTTCTCAAATTATCACGACTTGCCTAAAATAAATAATAATTAAATTAAATAAATTAAATCATAAAACAGTTCAAGCATATAACACGTTAAACCTAGATAAATGTGCGCTATATCTAATAGTTTGTGCGGAGAGTGGAAGCTAAAGCGCAGGACATGGAAGCGCCAGCATAATTACTTGCATTTTTTTTCAATGGAAACAACTTAAAATACGCCGTAATTTATGCTCATAAAGGTAAGAGTAATACATCATTCGGAACTGTAAAGGGTCTACTTTTATTTGTGTGCACTCACAATATCAACAAAACGTTGTGCTTTTATAAAATAAAGAACACAAACATGATGTGCTTTCTGCCGTCTCGTCTTGAACAGGAGCGCTTCACAAAAATGAACCGAAACTCAGCGAATACATGCCTCACAGACATGACAAATATATCCATAGAAAGCTTTAAATTACTACTTAACGAAATAAAACAAAACAAAAGCAAAAACTCTTTCATTATAATCATAATCCGTAAAGATGCACTTCTCTCTAAAGGCGTGTCTAATGAGATGGCGAGTCAGGATCGTCACCTTCAGCCCAGCCCTAGGGGTGTAAAAAAGTCGGGACCCGTCGGGACCGGGCTGAAATGCAGAGCTCTAAGTGACGTAGACACGTGGGGCATGTTTAAATGAGCCGTTTTAGGGGGGCGTGGACAAGTCTTAACTTTTATAAACAATATCTCTTTGGGTTTGAGACTTTAGTCTTTGCAACTTTAGGGATCTTATCTATGCACGAACAGCTTGTAACACTCTAGCTGAAAGGAAAACTTGAAATCACATCATATGACCCCTTTAAATTTTTATAAAATAAATGTTTAACTTTTAGATTTGAGACCCATACATTTCAGTATAATAGATTTAAAAGAGAGGAAGTGGGCATACTGACAACATGTTTAATAATTAAACACTGGGGAGTTGGGGAATTTATTTCTGTCTATTTTTCTGAAAGCCGTCTAATACAAATCTCTTTTTCAGCTCCATGAAACAAAAACCCCACCTCGGAACCAGTGATGATTTTTATTTTATTTTTTTCCTGATGTTTATATTTTATAATCTATCAGAATTACTCCTTCTCCTCTTCATGAGCATTGTGCTTTGCATGGCAGCATGTAAGAATGCAGAATATGAAATTAATGGAGAGTGTTGCCCAATGTGTGATCCAGGTAAGTCCTGGATAAGACTTCTCTTCACTGATCACCATCATAGTTGCAGATAGAGTCAGATACTTAAATGGGTCATATGGTACTTTTACCTTATAGGCTTGAAAATGTTCAGTATTACTGTTAAGAACAAACAACTGTAATATGCTCATATTTTCATGTGGTATGTATCAATAATGAATAATAAATGTGTTGGTAATTTTTTATATTGTCTAGGAAAGCGAGTTCATAAACATTGTGATGAGTACACAAGCACAACATGTGATTCATGCCTTGTGAAGACCTACACTGATGCTCCTAATGGACTGACAGAATGTCTGCCATGTTCTGTCTGTGATCCAAGTGAGTAGTACATAAAACAAAATATCAATACATTAAAAAAATATATATATATAATCCAGATGACTTGCCATACGATTGACTCATTTGTTTCCTTCTTGTCAAAGGTAATGGGCTGAGAGAAAAGCAGGCATGTAAATCAATATCAAATACAGTGTGTGAACCTCTGGCAGGTTATTACTGTATAGATTTGCTCTCAAGCTGTAAAAAGGCCGTGGAACATTCATCCTGCTCACCTGGACAATACATCAACCAAACTGGTCAGTCTGTTATCATTTAAACAGCTTTACTAAACATCCATAAAAACCAAAACAAAAAACTGCTTGCATTTATATTACATAACTGAATTATGGAAATATGCATATTGTTCCAAAGCAGCTTTACAACTCTTCATTGCACTTGGGGAAATTACTGTGAATGTGTTTCCTCATGACTGACATCGTTTGCTTGTGACTCACTGCACCTGACAAAACCACCTGGGAAAATAAAATCGGTAACACTTTAGAATAATGGTCCATTGTTAACAAGTAACTATGCAGGAAGTAATAGGTAGTACTACATTAACACTTAAAGGGATAGATCACTTTGAAATTAAAATGTGGTATCTATCAGCTTACCCCAAGGGCATCCAAGATGTAGGTGTCTTTTTTTCTTCAGTAGATCCAATTTTGATGTTTTTAGGTCAAACCGTTCTAGTCTGTCAGTCATATAATGGCAGGTATAGGTCACTGTCTCTATAAGAGGGAAAAAGAACATGCACAGAGAAATCCAAATTAAACAATTCCCCATCGTAACTACACATTGATGGCCTAAGACACGAAACGAGCGGTTTGTGTGAGAAAACGAACAGTATTTATATCGTTTTTTACCTCTTGTACACAACCATGTCCAAGTGATCTGAGTGCGCACACACATCCGGTGTGTGACGTGTGTGTGCGCGCGCTCTGGCTCACGCTGCATTCACACGGGGCGTCGGCGTCACCGCTTGACGGAGGGCGTGTCTGAAGCGTGGTGCTGACGCGACTTTTCAAGCGCCAACGGAGGCGTCAGCCAATCAGATCGCCTCATGCAAATACCCAATCCCATTCATGCAACACCAGAGAAGTATGTGATTGGTTGTTGTAACTATGACGGCGCGTCAGCACCATGCTTCAGACACGCCCTCCGTCAAGCGTTGACGCCGACGCCCCGTGTGAATGCAGCGTGAGCCAGAGCGCGCGCACACACACGTCACACACCGGATGTGTGTGCGCACTCAGATCACTTGGACATGGTTGTGTACAAGAGGTAAAAAACAATATAAATACTGTTCGTTTTCTCACACAAACCGCTCGTTTCGTGTCTTAGGCCATCAATGTGTAGTTACGATGGGGAATTTTTTAATTTGGATTTCTCTGTGCATGTTCTTTTTCCCTCTTATAGAGACAGTGACCTATACCTGCCATTATATGACTGACAGACTAGAACGGTTTGACCTAAAAACATCAAAATTGGATCTACTGAAGAACAAAAGACACCTACATCTTGGATGCCCTTGGGGTAAGCTGATAGATACCACATTTTAATTTCAAAGTGATCTATCCCTTTAAGTGTTAATGTAGTACTACCTATTACTTCCTGCATAGTTACTTGTTAACAACGGACCATTATTCTAAAGTGTTACCAAAAAATCTACTAAATTATAATTAGTTATGTGAAGATTAATTGTGTGCATCAGATGCTATACTGAATACCATCACTATCTAATGTGAGACCTGTCACTGCCTTTATTGCTGTTGGGGTTGAAACAGAAGTACTGATACTTTGTTTTTCTGCATGTGTTTCTATAGGAACAGAATTCAGAGATACAGTGTGTGATGACTGTCCTGTTGGTTCATATTCAGAAGGTACATTCTGCAAATTGCATACAAAGTAAGTATCAATATTTTACCACATTGGCACCTTCTTAAATGAAATTGATACATGTTGTTTCGTGATTAAATGGTTCAGTGTATTCTGTGATTAAATCCTCTCTCTCTAACAGCTGTGAATCTCTTGGCAAAATAACAGCCAAGGAAGGAACAGAAACGACTGATGCTGAGTGCAATAATGGAGCACCTTCATATGTATTACCACTGACTCTCTCTGTGATTGCAGTGTGTGTGCTGGTGGTGTTTGCCATTTTTATTATTAAAAAAAAAAAAAAGCAAAGTAGTGGACAAGAACAGAAAAAAGAGACGAGACGAGCAGAAATACAAGAACTACAGTTGACTCTCAGCTGACGAGATCTTGAGAGATTTAATGTCTTCTTTTATCTTGTGTTGATTTCATCGAAGGCTGTGGCTGAAGTCAGTTGTAGTTCTTGTATTTCTGCTCATCTCGTCTCTTTTTTTCTGTTGTTTCTCTTTCTTTCAGCGATTCAGTTTGTTAACAGCAGGTGTTCTTCATTAATGCTCAATCATCACTCAATTACTAAACTAATTATCTCATTAACTTTAACTCTGCTTCAGTGTTACTTTTTTAACACTCTTTGTGTGGACTATATAAACACTGGGACTGTTGATTTAACACTGGGGGTTTTACTGTTTACATCTTTTACTGTTGTAGTAATGTAATGTATTTTGTAATCCTAAAGAACAGATTGTTAGGAAACAGCCACTTTCCATTTCCTCTCACATGTGATCACTGCATATTTAAATTATATTAATTTAAAAAGATTGACCAGAAAGCAGGTTATGTTACAGAAAGATTAAAGAATAACCTTAACTTTCTATGATTTTACCAAAATCATTTTGTGAAAATCTTCTTTAATAAAACAATCAAAAGCTTATGTTAAATAGAATGAAATTAAACATTTTATTTAACTTTTGCTTCGCTTTTTATTTAGTTATTTATTTTCAAGTGAGTAGCTACATGTCAACCGCTCATGACACAACTGTTGTAGACACATGGCCAAATCGGCACAGAAAAAGACAAAGGGAAAATGAAAAAAAAAATGCAATAAAATAAAATGAGGAGAGTAATGTCCAAGTTAACTGTCACGAATCCGGTTCGTGGTCTTCTGTACGACCAGTGGTGTAGTGGAGGGTATA
Source organism: Schizothorax lantsangensis (assembly GCA_027422415.1). Lineage (NCBI taxonomy): Eukaryota > Metazoa > Chordata > Actinopteri > Cypriniformes > Cyprinidae > Schizothorax > Schizothorax lantsangensis. The sequence continues at coordinate 44,139,346 of CM049841.1, forward strand.
CGCAGGTATACGGCGTATACCCACTTCTTTATCAGTCGGCATTCCGTATACCCACTTCTAAATCCCCTCTGATGCGCGTCCTGCACTAGGCAAATCACGACAGTCCAGCATATGAGTAACTAATCCAATCACATGTGAATAAATGCAAATATTCTCTAAAAACATCCAGTAAAGACAGTGATGCGGTCAGGAACGAGACGTAAACACTCTCATGCAGTGTATGTTTCTTTTATTGATAGTTTTCACGTGACGTTACACTCGTATAGGAACGCCCCCCTGGAGAGCAAAACGAAGCTTTGCTCCACTGACCGCCAGCTATTTTTATGCAGTTTGCATCAAGTAATAATGTAGTAAAACACAGATATTAAAAGGCGAGATTCAGTGGACACCTTATTGATGATGTATATTTTGTACAGGCAAGAAGATGAAGCCAGAATATAAACACAAAGTGCAAAGTTTCACATTAAATGGTTTACCATAGAAAACCATTAGAAGGAAAACACTGAACCGTTAAGAGGACTGCGTTCATATTCCGGCCTCATCTGCTTGCCTGTGTAAACTATGCTTCATTAATGTGGTGATTACTGAATTTGATATTTTAATATTACTGTTTTAAATATATTAAGGCACTTTTAAGTGTTTTTACAACGTTTGTCGCACTGTTTATTATTGAAATATTGGCGCGGGTGCTTAATATGGATTGCAAATGGCCAAAACTTGCATTTTGTTCAGAAATACATTTGTTTTATTCTTTTGAGAGGTGATCTAAATATTTGCGGCTGGGAAACAGATGAAAAATTGACACGCTTGTGCTGCAGTTCTATGAATGTGTTGCCCTCCAGGTCTTCGAGCCGGTCACGTGACTGAAAACTATCAATAGGCTACTCGAAGCCGGATGGCCTCTCGCGCAGAAAGTCGGCCTCATAGAAGTACTAACTTACGAGTCACGACGTGCAAGAATCCAGCTATTGCTGTAGCCAAAGCTAGCTAAGCTGAATAAAAAAGAACAGTGAAGACAGTAAACACATGATTGTGACAATATATGGTTTATGTGTGTTTTTCAAGTCATCTCCAGGTAATAAAAAAGCATCTGATTCTGAATAATGCAGTGCTAATTGACAGCATTTATTACACTTGGCAATAGATAGGCTATAAAATATATATTCTGCCTTATTCTGTAATAAAAATGGGGAAAAAATGCAGTAGCCTATATAGGCTAAACAAATCATAAAATTGTCATTAGGAAAATACAGGAAAAATATGATAAATTATTGGTTATTGTCGCAGTGTATTTGATTTCTCAGCCAATTAAAAGCAAGAGGTAATAATTAATAAATAGTAATAAAACCTGTCAATTAGACAAAAAAGTTATTATATTTGACATTTCTGTCCCCCTCACTCCTGAACTGATTGAGAATCACAATGTTTTGTTTGTTTCAAATAGAGATCACAATTCTGAACAGACAACTAAACAAAATAGCCTGTAGTTTACTAGAGGTTCTGACAAAATGTCAGTTGCTGCAGTCTACTTATATATTTATTTATTTATTTGAATTATTTATTGCAAAATCTGCACCTCTTCTGTGGATAATACTATTTTCATAATGATCCTTACTCAAGCAGCAGAAGTTAAGTGACAGTGTGCAAATATTACAATAGTGAACTAAATATGCAAGACTAGTTTACATGTCACTGTTTGACACAGGTCGTTCATCCTTTGCCGGGCCTTTTAAAAAAAAATTAGGGGCATAAATTAAGAGTATATCCACTTCTCCGGGCACCACTACACCACTGTGTACGACTGCCACAAGAGGTCGCCTCTCCATCATATTGACTGCATCATATTGATCCATTGCACTGATTGCACATACACAGCTTAATGCACTGATTACACATACACAGCTGAATGCATTGATTGCACATACACAGCTGAATCCCATCAGACACTCTTTATAAGCCTTGGACTTCCTCTCCCTTACGGCTGAGTACTGTTCTTTGTATAGCACTCTCCTAGTGTTAGCTGCCTTACCGAGCCATTCTGTGTTTCTGTTTTGTTCCAGTATTGTTCTGCGTTTATTACTCTCGTAGTTTTAGCTGCGATACGGAACCCACTTAGTTGTCTTAGTCTTGCCTTGTCTGTTTTCTCGTGTTTTGAATCTTGCCCGTGTTTCCTGGATTAACCCTTCATCTTTCCGTTTGGACTCGGTTTGCCCCTGCTTGGACTATTGCTCGTGTTCTCGGATTACCCCTCTTGTCTAAACCCTTTGGATATTGTTTGCCGATCAACGACCCACGCATGCCCTAGGATTACTCTTCGTCTTGTCTGTGTTATACCTGTTTACCGACGTTTTGACCCTGCCTGTATTTGTGATCACGTCTTGGAATAAAGCTTGCAAATGGATCTGCACGTCTCGTTCGCCCCGTTACATTAACAAACCAAGAATGGTAAATTTAACCTATCTTTAAGTAATTCATTATTTAACGTTGTTTGCTAAGAAAACTATCCATTAATTTCTGAGTATCTCTATCACTCAAATAAATAAAAGTCGTGGTATGTGTGAGAATAGGTCTTCGATTTACATTCAAGAGAACCCGTTAATGAGTGAACGAGTGAGGTTTCGGACACGGCACCCGTTTACTCTTTCCATTAACATGCAATCACTGTGGTCAGGGAGACCCAATCGGGACACAGTCAGTGTGTCATTTCTCCACACTAGCTCTGGACACTTTTCCTTCTTAAACAACGTTGTTTTTAGAGTAGCATAAAGTTGAACCTTTATAACCAATTGCAGACTTCAAAATTTAAGCATTTAAATTAGTCACTGAGCAAATAAATCTCTTCAGCTCAAGCTCTTTGATTCTTGTGAATGGTCACATTATACTCATCACAACCAAGTGTAGCTCCCTCTAAACTTGGGTATTGATTGTTTTCAGTCACGTGACCGGCTCGAAGACTTGGAGGGCAAAACATGCACAGAACTGCCGCACAAGCGTGTCCATTTTCCATCTGTTTCCCAGCCGCAAATATTTAGATCACCTCTCAAAAGAATAAAACAAAAGTATGTGAACAAAATGCAAGTTTTGACCATTTGCAATCCATATTAAGCACCCGCGGCAATATTTCAATCATTAAACAGTGTGACAAAACGCTGTTAAAAACACTTAAAGTGCCTTAATATATTTAAAACAGTAATAATAAAAGATCAAATTCAGCAATCACCATATTAATGATGCATAGTTTACATAGAAAAAACAGATTAATGGTTCAGTGTTTTCCTTATAATGGTTTTCTATGGGAAACCATTTAATGTGAAATTGTTTATATTCTGGCTTCATCTGCTTGCCTGGACAAAATATACATCACCAATGAGGTGTTTCCTGAATTTACCCTTTTAATATCTGCGTTTTACTACTTAATGCAAACTGTGTGAGAATAGCTGGCGGTCAAATTGTTTCAAATTGTGTGTGCCCATGTTATATCGAGCAGCCTATTTTACTTTGGATTTTATATTGGACTTATTATTCTCCTCATACAGCACTTTGGTCAGCCTCTAGGCTGTTTTGAAAGTGCTTTAAAAATAAATAAACTAAACTTAAACTTCTTTTGAATATGTTGTTAATTTCTTTATGCATAAGCAAAAATGGTGTAAGTTCACTTTGTGTACAGTCTTCTACTTTTCCTTGCTGAATTTAACTCTCTAATTTCATCCCTTAGACTTCTAAAAACAAATATGTTGTGCCTTATTTGTTGTTTATAAGTATGTGTTTAAAGAGAGGCTACATGTTAACCTCATTATAGGCCTTTTTCACAGTCTGCGTTCGAAAACCGGAAACTTGGAGTAGTTGTGTAAAATAACTTCCGCTGTAGCCTGTATGAATGGCAATGCTCGTAGCACGGGGTTGTTGTGATTTATTAATGAACAATTCATTATAGATGTTTCATTAAAACATATTAACCACAGTTTTCAATCATTAATCGGGTATGACGAAACAAGGAAAAATGTTGTCATGATATTCCGACGCATATTTCATGATTTAAATGGGAGCGCATAGGCGTATGTATGCACACACTTCAGAGACAGACCAGCTTTTTACTTAAAAATTGCAAGAATAGCATACCACATTAAAGAGCAATAAAATCGGACAAGCTTATAGCCTACATCTTATAAAACATTAACCACGACTAAAGACTGTACAAATTAAACAGTAATATTGCTTTCGTGCACTTACTTTACTTTCCGATAGGCTACAATCATCACGTATTAGATCAAATTGGAGTTGTTCAAATATATTCATATTTTTCATCCCAGAATTATTAAAAAATAACTGGTTTTACCATCTCAAACGTGATATATCCTCCGTGTTTGAGCACAGTGATTGAATAGGATTATGTAGATAAGATTGAAGAAGAACCATAATAAACACTGCACAATAATAAAACCAATAAAATGAAAACAGTCCGAGTATTTCTCCAGCAGTAACGTGATTCTCATCAGTTATCTCATGACTGTCGGGACCGACAACGCTTACAAACGGCTATGTTTCGCGTTAATATGGAAGATTACACATATGGTAGGGTATCATCTGTTAATTAGATTATTTTAGCTGAGAATCTGCCCACTGCTTATGTTATTGCTGGAGAAATACTCGGAATATACAGTGGTTTAATTTTATTTTTAATTAATTAATTCATTCATTCATTAATTTTGATTAATTATTGCGCAATGTACTGTTATCACAATAAACACTTGTTGAACGCAGATTGTATTGCTCTTAATTGTGATATGTTGTTTGTATGCTATTCTTGCAATTTTTAAGTAAAAAGCTGGTCTGTCTCTGAAGTGTGTGCATACATACGCCTATGCGCTCCCATTTAAATCATGAAATATGCGTCGGAATATCATGACAACATTTTTCCTTGTTTCGTCATACCCGATTAATGATTGAAAACTGTGGTTAATATGTTTTAATGAAACATCTATAATGAATTGTTCATTAATAAATCACAACAACCCCGTGCTACGAGCATTGCCATTCATACAGGCTACAGCGGAAGTTATTTTACACAACTACTCCAAGTTTCCGGTTTTCGAACGCAGACTGTGAAAAAGGCCTATTGTGATTTTCTCTGTTTGTGTACGTAAATGTTCTGTATACGTTTGTTTTGTTGTTGATGTAAGTGTAGATGTTGTCAAAAATACTGTCATATTTTCCCTTATTATGTATATGTTTTGCAATAATAAAAAAAGAATAATTGCAAGACGATCCTTATTCATTAAAGGTTGTTGCGTCTATTTTAGTATGGCCATTCTGATGAGGCAGGACCTTAATTTTGGCCAAGGAAAATTGCAGTTCATTTGTAAATGTCAAATAATGTAGGGTGACCATACGTGCCATTTTCCCAGGACGCGTCCTGGCCAGGATTTCTATATTGCTTTGATTCAAAGTACCTCGAGATGCGTTTCGAAAACATAAGGAACCGCGTCATACACCGATCGGTCTGCACATGCAAACAAAGCCAAATTCTAGATATTTTAGGCAATATAGAAATCCTGGCCAGGACGCGTCCTGGGAAAATGGCACGTATGGTCACCCTAAAATAATGCCATTGTGAGTATTCTGATTATATTGGTAATTTGCAGTTGTGGCTGATACTCTGAGTTTTTGGAAGCGACTAGATGGGCAGATGAAGCTTTTGAGGCTTTTTCCTGATTGTACCAAAAAAGATTCAAAGCTTCAAAAACAGACCCTATACCAGTGACATCTAGTGGTCAGCTGCAATTATAGCAGTCACTTTCAAATGATTCACATCTTGTTGATTCCAGTTTCAACACAAAAGCAAGTACTCATAGCAGCTGTGTCTTCATTCTGAGAATCATTGTCCACACATGAAAGTGTTACTACACTCTAAACAATGCTGGGTTATGTTAACTGATTGACAGGACAGTTTAAACAGTGACCGGATGCACGTAACTAAGCAACAGAGCGTACGTTAAAGAAGCAGCTATGACGAAGTAGTATGTCCCAAAGCGTGCCTACTATTCTGCTATACTCAAAAGTATGTACTTTTTCTTTACAAAAAGTACTTTTTAGGGCAAAGAATAAGTAAGCGAATTGGTACGTAGCACCTGTCTGTGAAACCAGGCTCTTGAAAGATATAACCGAAATCAAATTCGTAGCGTTTCATCTTCGTTCACGGCGCGCCTCTGATCTGCACGCGCTTTCTCCTGTCTTCCGCGCGCTCGCGGAATTTAAAAATTAACGGTCATTTTGTTTTGCTGCCTGACTGACTCGCTCGTTTATCGATCTCTTTACTAAATGGTTACTTAAAATTAATATAGTTATGAGTAAATATTATTTCGGAGGGATTTGACATGCCTAACTGAAGAGAACATGATGTTAAGCGAGAAGTTTAACGTTACCCTCAGCGCCTCCGTCCGTGCAGGAGCTCGACAGACATCCTAAATAGGCTACATATGATCTTGCTCCTAGTTTTAAAGAAATTAACTGAGAATTTGCCACTGAGATTCAACGGTATTTCTGAATGAGAGAAAGACGAAGAAATGAGGAGTTACAAACTACCCCGAATTTGACCGCTTGTTATTTTCTCACTTTGACCCATGATAAAGGGAGCAAGCCGTACTGTACTGTAGGAGGCGCTGTGATATCTTTAGTCCGCCGGTAAAACCACTGAAGAAGAGACTGGAGCACTCCGGTATGTTTTTAATGTGTTTTACTTGATTAATGCGTTTTAAATGCGTCTTTAGTGTTTCAGTGACTTCAAATTTTCAGATTTTCCGCGCCTTTTCTCATCGCTTATGAAAATTAATCATGGTTTTACTACATTAACCATAATTTAACTGAGGTATTTGTATTAAAACTGCAGTACCCACAAATTTCCCATTGTTATACTACAGTGGCCTTGTTCAAAAATTATATTTGTAATAAAGCCATAATTACTAGATTAGCACATTGTTTTATTTTCAGTCCTGGACACTCTTAAAGAATGCTTAGGAAATGGGCAAGAATCTTAAAATATCATGCTTAGTTTACGACTTTGATTTTGGGTTTGATTAGAAATGCATCTTTAATAATCATGTTTGTGTTCAGATGTTGATCATGAAAGCGCAGGTGGATGTGATCTGCTGTAAATCAGTAGGAACTGATCTGTCCATGCTGGATATTGAGGATTTCATCACAGAAATCTGTCGGCTGAAGAAAGAGGTGGCTTCACTGGAGGCAAAGCTGAGAGAAAGAGGAGACAAACTGAACAGAGAGGTTTGAACAGCTCTTCATTTCATCTTTAGCTGCTAATATGGACTGATTGTTATGTGAATTAATGTCTTATTTTTAATCATACTATTACTAGATATATCACTGATTGTGTTTGTCAGGATGTGGAGAAGGGTTCAGTGCGTGTGGCTGATGGGACAGAAGCTCAGGATTCAGTCTGGAGCGTCAGAGATCAGAGATACAGAGACACACAGGACTCAGAGCTCAGCCTCACTTTACTCTGTTATACTGACGCTCAGGATCATGAATCCACTGATCAAACCTCTGACTGTAACGCTGGAGAACAGCAGATGCTGCAGACGCCGCTGAAGATGTGCTCCGTCAAACTGGTGGACTGCAGGAACCTGATAGAGAGCAGAGAAGAAGAAACCACCGCAGAGCAACAGCAACAGAGTCACGAGGAAGAGCAGGAGGATGAAGATTATGAGAATAATGAGAATGATGATGAAGATTTCATTCCTCCAGGTTTGTTTCTTCCTTTTATGACCTTTTGTTGTTTTTCATGACACTTGAATGTCAGCAGAGACTCTGCAGGATCAGGTTCATATTGGCTGTTGGTCTCTGATGGTCTGATCAGGTTTGAGAATTTTTTTTCTGAGATATTTAGTAACTTAATGGCAAAATATAGAATTTTTCTCTCTGTTGAGATTTTGATCTAGAATGTGTTTAAGTGAGCCAAATTTTCTGTGTCTGTTTTTAAGGCTGCACGGTTTGGCCAAAAATCAAATTTCAACAATTATAAATTATAAAATCATGAAAGAAATACATTGCGATTAAAATAATACCATTATACTGTAAAATTGCATTATAAATATGGTGAAATGGGTGGCGAAACGTTCATTTCCATAAGTGTCTATGCATGGTTTATTTAATTAACTTGCAGGCTTTTTGCAATTGGATAACTGCACTAAACCATATCATATTTCTTTTTTAATTAATTGTTCACAGTGACAAAAAGGGGTTAGCAAGATGAGAAATTCAAAAATCTTAGAAAATTTTTATTTAAAAGCATACATCAGACTAGAGGTCTTCACCGAGGACCCGGGACCCGACCAATGTCTTTTTAACATTGTGCGTAATACCCGAGTCGATCGGAGAACACCGCACCCGTGAGTGATCAGTGTCAGTCAGCATGCGTGTGTTTTGTAACTTGCAGTTTGTAAAATTAGGATGAGAAAAGTGTGAGCGGGAAATAAGGTGGAAGAAAAAAAAAAACACGCGTTACCTCAGCCGCCAGAAACAGAGCACGGGCGGAGTTAATGTTAGTAGTACTGCAAGCGGACGCTGATCATGGATTGCTTCATGAGTGATGTGGAAAAAAAGCTGAAACAAAACTGAAGAGACGCACATGTTATTGAACACGCACGCAGTAAAGTGTAACGAACTTCTAATTCTGTGCGTTTTTTAATACAACCAACCAAAAGAAAAAAAAAACTGCGACGTTGCATTAGTCATCCGTCTCCGTGACAGCAAGTACTTTTGAAGCTGGAATAATGAGTGGATCAAGAAGGCTCTTTCAGACGGCAAGAGAGAGGAACAGCCTAACATGGATGGACATTTATTGACAAGGAGGATTGTATGCATCGCAGTCAGGGAGAGGGCTACTAACAGTAGTTAAAGAAAAACGTTTTTTTTCCGCAACATGTTTATTGACTTAATAGCATTTGCTGTGCAATATGTGCTGATCGGGACGGGTGCAGTCGGGTCTGTCTTCCCAGCCGGATTCGAGTCCAACTTTCGAATAATGGTCGGGTCCGCGTCGGGTCCGGGTAGTACATTTTAAGGCATTTCTTGGGTCTGCGCAGGTTCGGGTCCCACTTTCAAATAAAATACGGGTCCGGGTCGGTTCCGTGCAGCATATTTACGGGTCTTTTCGGGGTCGGGTACGAATTTGTGGACCCGTGATGACCTCTACATCAGACAATTTAAAATGTACACTGTATGTTCATGTTGATTTTATGTAATTAAAAATGACATAGGCCTATGAACCATTTTTTTACAAAAGATAAGACCGAATGTGCCTGAAAATGTCAAATGGTGTAACTGCCAAAGAATGAGAGATATTTTATCCACCTAGATGGCATGTAAGCTTACTTCTAGAAATAAATACTTAATCACACGAAAATAGATTTTATTTGCGTTATCTCTAAATGTAAATTGTAATGCGTTTTTGCAATATTTGGAGGGACACTGAAAACACCTCTGTTTTCTAAATAATCTTTGACAAATTATGTAAAAAATGTTAAAAACCATGTTATTATACTAAACTAGATTACATTTTATTCTACATTAATTTTTCTGTATATAATTACACTGCCCTCCAAAATTTTGGAAACGCCCTTTTTTGGACATATTGGCATAATCCTTTTTAATTTGTGATAATTTTGCAATAAGGGACAACACAAACTATATTTTATTACATAAACCGTTTATACATAGTCAATAAATTGTGTTCAATTGGTTCATTGTATTCTAAACTTAATTGGAAATCAATTGTTGAAGCTATTAATGTGTGCTGCTGACCCAAAAATCTGTTAAAAACCTGGGCCAACTTTAAACCAGTAACCAGGCATCACAGCATGTCTGATTTTGACATGTGTATATATTGCCATTATTATGTAATCAAAATGAAAATTATTATTGCTGGTCTTCAATGATAATGTCAAGTTACTTTAATGTACAGTATTTGCACCAAAAAATAAGGATTTATGCTGATATCATCCAAAACCACACTTTGCCAGGGGTGTTTCCAAACTTTTGGAGGGCAGTGTATATTTTTATGAAAAATACTGGTTATGTCAATTGACACAAACCAGTTACACCACCTGACCATGATGCTTCTACAGACAAAGTAGGTAAATCAAGCATGACTGTCAACAAGTTCAGCTGAAGTGCTTTTTTTTCAATGCTGAAAATAAAACATCTGGCAACAAGAAATCATCATAGTGATGAACTGTGAACTCATGTCTCGTATTTTAATTACAGTTAAGAAACAAATATCTGACAAGAAAACATCAGAGTGATGAACAGTGAATTCATGTCTCGTATTGTAATTTAAATTTTCGTATTGTAATTTCGTATCGTATTGTGGCATCTATTGGGGGAAAAAGTGGCTCTGTTATATAAAAAAAAAAAATATAAGGATGCCCCCCCCATAGGGTATTAAAAAATATAACCTAGGAGCCCCCCCCAGGCCATCCTAGGGTATATTACATTCTACTTTCAAATGTACTATGAATTACAAGTATTCAATAGTTCAATAGAATAGAAGTCCAATAAACTTCCATCCATCATAAAAAAGTGCTCCAGACAGCTCCGGGGGTTAATAAAGGCCTCCTGAAGCAAATCTATGAGCTTTTGTAAGTAATCTCTACTACCGTAATCTCTAGCTTCTGCTATCTGTCATACTTGCGAATGATGTAGGACAGGGATAGGCAACTTTGGTCATGGAGGGCCGGTTTTCTGCAGAGTTTAGCTCCAACCCTAATCAAACACACCTGCCTGTCACTGTCTAGTGATCTTGAAGACATTGATTAGCTTCTTCAGGTGTGTTTGACTAGGGTTGGAGCTAAACTCTGCAGGACACCGGCCCTCCAGGACCGAAGTTGCCTATCCCTGATGTAGGACATAGACCTATCGTAAGCTCTGGTGAGAACATGCTAGTCTCGCGAGAACCAAGTTTTGTTTACAGCAAAGGAAAACCATTCTCCTCTTGGCTTATATCGAAATCCTTTGACATTTTCTTTACAAATCCTCGTTTTTGCATCGATTCACTTTAGGAGGCCTTTATTAAGCCCCGTAGCCGTCTGGGGCACTTTTGGACGCAGTTTATTGGACTTCTGTTGGACTATTAAATATCACCCATTCACTGCCATTATAAAAAAATGTCCTGGCTCTTCCAAGCTTTATATAAATCCGATTGTATTTGTCTGAAAGAAGAAAGTCATATACACCTTGGATGGCTTGAAGGTGAGTAAATCAGGTGGTAATTTTCATTTTTGGGTGAACTGTCCCTTTAAAATTTTAAGTGAATGGAATGAAATGTGCCTTAAAGCTAAACATTTCAAAAACACTAATGTTGTGCAACATAATTATTTTATCCTAGACTTACTCAGAGCTTTAATAATAAAGTTGTTAATAAAGCACCACTTTCTCAAAAAATCAACATCATAAACTTGTGATATTTGACTAAATTGGCCCCTAACAGAAAGGCTTGTAATAGGAGTCAAATGGTGTAACTGGTTACACCACTTGATACTTCGATTTAAAATCTAATTTGACCGGCATTATCATGGACAATACATGGACAGTGGTTATTACATGGCCTTGGTGGGAATATTTCAAATGTAATTTTTAAAGTTAATACTCATTTTTATAATAATGATGAATTATCAATGTATTCCTAAGGTCATACCATTTGACATGTATACCTAAGATTACCTGACCATACCCTAAAAATGTCAAATTATCTCACATTTTAAAGAGTTACTAACCTGTCACATGATCTTCTTGCAAAATATTAAGAAATGGCTCCTTCAATGGTGGTTACACCACCTCGACACTTCAGGAATTTGACTTGACTCACATGATTCCTCAAATGAATTATCATATTCAGAACAACGGTGGTCCATTTACTTTTATTTACTATTAAATAGTTCTAATGCAAGATTATGCCAAACTTCACCTTTTTTAAACGAGGTCAATTATTTACAAAGTTTTTGTGGTTACACCACAGTGACATTTTTGCAATCGTCCCCCAAATATTCTCTCAAAATGAATTAAAACCAGACATTTTAGACATGTTCCTCAAAGAAAAGAATGTATGCAAGTAATTTAACCCTTTTAAATTGATTTAAACCATATGGACACAAAATTATTAGCATCACGTCATTGACCTATAGACAGATATTACATAATTTCTGTATGTCAAACTCTTCTCAAATATATTTTAAAACCCAGAATTTATAACCATTTTGTTAATTTCAGATGACAAATATTCTTCTACTTCTGATGCAGAAACAGCCTTAACCTCAAAAGAGCAGCTAACGGTCAAAAGATTTCCTTGTGCCACCTGTGGAAAAACATTGAGTTCACAGGGTCATTTAGTGAGACACACGAGAAAACACACAGAACAGAAAGACTTCACCTGCAGGAGATGCAACATCAGCTTTCCTACCGCAAAAGAGAGGAGACTTCATTCAAAAGAGCACAACGTGAAGGAGTTTAGCTGTAAACAGTGCGGGAAGGTTTTTTTCATTCATTCTAGGCTAAAAGTTCATTTGAAGACTCACAAAGAAAAGTCTTTCCACTGCAGTGAATGTGACAAGTATTTCAGCACCAAAACAAATCTTGATGTTCATAAGCGAATCCACACCGGAGAAAAACCATACAAGTGCCCTCACTGTGAGAAGAGCTTCAATTATGGATCACATCTGAAGAAACATGTGCGTGTTCACACCAATGAGAGGCCGTACCAGTGCAGTGAATGTGGGAAAGCCTTTAAAAACTCAAGCTCTCTAAAGTCACACCAAAGTATCCACTCTGATGAGAAACCGTTTCAGTGCAAACACTGCGACAAACGATTCCGCCAAAGATTTAATCTGATTTGTCACGAAAGGATTCACACTGGAGAGAAACCATATCTGTGCTCCTACTGCGGGAAGAGCTTTTCTGATCCACGTTCTTTTGTATTTCATCAGAGAGTCCACACTGGAGAAAAACCGCATCACTGCAGCGTCTGTGGGAAGAGTTTCAGTAAACATAGTCCTTTACAAACCCACAAGAGGACTCATACCGGAGAAAGACCTTTCAAATGCTCACAATGTGACAAGACGTTTGCTCGATCAGACATCCTCAAGGTCCATCAGCGAGTTCATACAGGAGAGAAACCTTACTCCTGCTCCATCTGCGGCGAGAGATTCGCTTATTTAGGTAGTTTTCAGACCCACCAGAACAAACACGCTAAAGAACAAACTACTCCAAAATCATCAGAGTGTCTTTCATCAATCGGCTCATCCTGAAACTGTACGTTGAGCTCTTGCTGCCAGTACAGGGCAGTGAACTTTTTTTTAATGTGGTGGATTGAACCGAACACTGTAATGGCGCTTTTCCACTGCATGGTATGACACGGTATGGTTTAGTATGGCTCACTTTTGGGGGGTTTTCCACTGGGTACAGTACCTGGTACCTGGTACTTTTTTCAGTACCACCTTGGCCAAGGTTCCAAGCGAGCCATACCGTTACTAAAACGTGACGTGTAAACCCTGCTGATCACTGATTGGCCGGAGAAAATCGTCACTGCTGCTTCATTTGAATTATTTTATTTTTTTTGCATAATTTGATCTTGTGGTGGCACGAGACACAACAGACCCGCTAGATTTTAAATCAGCACAGCCAGCAAAAGATCGAATGCAACTGTTTTGAATGAGCGCACCTTTCTTTTAACAACCAAAAAATGGCTGTTTCGTTGTCTGTTGAGGAAGTACAGACTGTCCTCGCATTGATAGCCGAGGAGCGGATCCAGCGAGAGCTTGATGAAGCGACGCGGAATTAAAGTTTTTCAGGAGTCACGGCAGTAGAGGCGGCGCAACTATAACAACACATGAATAATCCTGCCCACTCTAAAGCGGTACTAAACTGCAGTGGAGACGCAAACCAAGCCGAACTGAGCTGTTCCGTGCTGTTCTGAACCGTGCCGAGCCGAGTCGTACCACGCAGTGTAAAAGCACCATAAGTCAAGTTTGACAGAGCAGAGCAATGATTTTATGTTGAACCAGACAGAACTACAGGTGCATCTCAATAAATTAGAATGTTGTGGAAAAGTTCATTTATTTCAGTGATTCAACTCAAGTTGTGAAACTCGTGTATTAAATAAATTCAATGCACACAGACTGAAGTAGTTTAAGTCTTTGGTTCTTTTAATTGTGATGATTTAGGCTCACATTAACAAAAACCCACCAATTCACTATCTCAACAAATTAGAATACTCCATAAGACCAATTTAAAAAAAACATTTTTAGTGAATTGTTGGCCTTCTGGAAAGTATGTTCATTTACTGTATATGTACTCCATACTTGGTAGGGGCTCCTTTTGCTTTAATTACTGCCTCAATTCGGCGTGGCATGGAGGTGATCAGTTTGTGGCACTGCTGAGGTGGTATGGAAGCCCAGGTTTCTTTGATAGCGGCCTTCAGCTCATCTGCATTGTTGGGTCTGGTGTCTCTCATCTTCCTCTTGACAATACCCCATAGATTCTCTATGGGGTTCAGGTCAGGCGAGTTTGCTGGCCAATCAAGCACAGTAACACCATGGTCATTGAACCAGCTTTTGGTACCTTTGGCAGTGTAGGCAGGTGCCAAGTCCTGCTGGAAAATGAAATCAGCATCTCCATAAAGCTTGTCAGCAGAAGGAAGCATGAAGTGCTCTAAAATTTCCTGGTAGATGGCTGCGTTGACTGTGGACTTCAGAAAACACAGTGGACCAACACCAGCAGATGACATGGCAGCCCAAATCATCACTGACTGTGGAAACTTCACACTGGACTTCAGGCAACATGGATTCTGTTCCTCTCCACTCTTCCTCCAGACTCTGGGACCTTGATTTCCAAATGAAATGCAAAATTTACTTTCATCTGAAAAGAGGACTTTGGACCACTGAGTTCTTTTTCTCCACAACCCAGGTAAGATGCTTCTGACATTGTCTCTGGTTCAGAAGTGGCTTGGTAGCCCTTTTACTGAAGACGTCTGAGCGTGGTGACTCTTGATGCACTGACTCCAGCTTCAGTCCACTCCTTGTGAAGCTCTCCCAAGTGTTTGAATCAGCTTTGCTTGACTGTATTCTCAAGCTTGCGGTCATCCCTGTTGCTTGTGCACCTTTTCCTACCCAAAGTCTTCCTTCCAGTCAACTTTGCATTTAATATGCTTTGATACAGCACTCTGTAAACAGCCACACCTTTCAGTAATGACCTTCTGTGACTTACCCTCTTTATGGAGGGTGTCAATGTTCGTCTTCTGGATCATTGCCAAGTCAGCAGTCTTCTCCATTATTGTGGTTTCAAAGAACGAGATACCCAGAATTTATACTGTAGGGATGGTCATTAATTGAAACTCAAATGTAAATATTCTAATATTTTGAGATACTGATCTTTGACTTTCATGAGCTGTAAGCTCTAATTATCAAAATTAAAACAAAACTTTTGAAATGTTTTACTTTACATGCAATGAATGTAAAATATATGAAAGTTTAACTTTTTGAAATAACTTACAAGAAAAAATGAACTTTTTCACGACATTCTAATTTATTGAGATGCACCTGTATTAAACATCCTCAAAATAAAATACTACAATAATATGAGCACCTGGATTGCATGAGGCTGTTAATCGTGTGTTATGTGGTGAAATGCATGAAGGAGAGTCACTGGCAAATACACTTTGTTTTTCATTGCTGCTGGATGGGTTTCTTTTAATCAAAAAAAGAGCCATGGTTTATTAATTATCTATTTCATCACTGTTCTTCTAGAGCATTTATTCCTCTGTGTCAGGTAAGATATTTACTTGGTAGAAACCAATCCTCTGGGTGGATAAGTTTGGCGGTTTTGTGGCAAGTACTTAAACTTCACTGTAATGTCAAATAGAATTAAAGATCAGATAGAATTAGTGTATGTTTATGCAATATTTGGAATCATGACCACAAAACTGTCACAGCTTCTTTAGCAGTTTTTAATGCTGCCACATCATGACTAGAAATGATTATTTACTTTAATTTGCATTAGAGAGTCAAGGTCAATTTCAAGTAAAGTTTGTTCACTCTGCCATATTTGCAAAGGCTACATCCAAGGCTAAATGCATCTGAAATTGCACACTGAGTAGGAAGTTTTCATTTGAATTAGCTTAGCGACTGTTAAAAAAGTATGTTCTCTTTTAAAATGAATATGGATAGTATGAATGAAATTTGGATGTACTACATCTGCCATGTTGTTACTGTCATGTGACCTACCAGAGTCAGTTGTGTCACTTCAAATCCATTCATAAATCCTCTCCGGTGGCCGCATGGGACAGTAAAGTTTCTACCCAATGCACACTTCAGAATCTTGGTGGAAGTGGATGTAAATCCGGGTACTTTTTGCCTACTGTTTTTCAAATACACTGGCTGCATCTGAAATGGCATGCTTCCCTATACTACGTGAAAAACGAGACAAAACAATGTCCGAATTAAAAAAAAAGAATAGGCAAAAAATACCCTAATGACCAATTACTTCCAGCGAGATTCTTTAGTGTCCCATATGCCACATTTGATTGCATTTCGCTGTTTAATAACGACCCATTCACCGTCATAATTTGAATTAATTATTATTATTTTATCCATAGAAAAACCATTAAACACATCAGTTTGTTTCAAAAAGTTAATCGTGTCTTTCGGGCTGTGCAAGCTGACGATGTACACTGAAAGGAAATGTGCATTTTTCTTTATTAATGAGAAAAGCAAGTGCAGATAGAAAATCTACTATTAGCAGTTCTCTCACTGTACTGTAGGAGGCGCTGTGACGATCTTAGTTCTCCGGTAAAACCACTGAAGAAAGAAAGACGGTTGGAGCTCAGTCTCGGTACGTGTTTAACTGTTTATGTGATTGTTGATTTGCTGTGTTTAGTGTGTTAATGAGCTTAAATGAAGCGTTCGTTCGCCAAATCTGGTTTAGGAAAATTAACCTATAGATTTTACTACAAAAAACCATAGTTTAACTTAGCAGGTATTTGTAATAAAACCATATTAGGCTAAGCACACATTTACCATGTTTTACTTGTGCTTAGCCTAATGTAAAAGTGCCCAGCATACTACAATAGTTATATGGTTATTATAACTAATTATTGTAGTATGCTGGGCACTTTTGAAGGATGCCTAAAATCGATTAAATATCACAGTTAATTAAATGCAGCTAAATTGAAGTGTTGGATATTAATAAAATGTTATATAGCTGATACTCAATGAAGTCTAAACAAATACATTTATATCTGACATTAATGTTTCTGAATATTCTTGATAAGTTAATTTTCTTTGTTCAGTTCTGTGTAGTTCTGCTCTGATTTTTAGTTTGATCAGTTCATTATAAATATTGTATATTTATAATACATATTATTATATAAATCTTGTAGTTATATTGATGTGTTTGTGTTCAGATGTTGATCATGAAAGCGCAGGTGGATGTGATCTGCTGTAAATCAGTAGGAACTGATCTGTCCATGCTGGATATTGAGGATTTCATCACAGAAATCTGTCGGCTGAAGAAAGAGGTGGCTTCACTGGAGGCAAAGCTGAGAGAAAGAGGAGACAAACTGAACAGAGAGGTTTGTGCTGATCTTCATTTCATCCTTCACTTAATCACTGTCAGTTTGTCCAGTAAAAATGTGTATAGCTTCTATTAAAGGAATAGTTCACCCAAAAAAAGAGAATATTCTGTCAATAATTACTGATCCTCATGTCATTCCAAACCCGTAAAACCTTCATTCATAAATTAACAAATTAAGATATTTTTGATGAAATCTGAGAGCTTTCTGACCCTCCATAGAAAGCGTTCCCAGGCTCAGAAACGTAGGAAGGACATTGTTAAAACCGTCCATGTGTCATCAGTGGTTCAATCGTAATTTTATGAAGCTACGAGAATACTTTTTGTGCAGAAAGACATCAAAAAGAAGGCAGGGGTTATTTGCACTAAGTGTATATAGTAGGGTACGACGGGGCTAAAGGTGACTTTGATATTATTTTCATCTAAAGCACTAGACGGCACAATTACGTGGCGTAGCACTTTCCAAAAGCCCCCTCTTGCCACCTCATACATTTATAAGATATTTAAACAAAATAAACAACTTGAATGATTTATTTTCACACAAAATCTGTTGCTCCATTAATGTTCAATACAATGTATATATTTTTTTCTGCAATTATACATTTTAGGCGCAGTGAATAGCACATTTTTTCTTAAGGTGGGCCCATTGTACCCTATATTTTCTTAGCGATAGATGCTATTTACACTAAGTGCAAATAGTAGTATTTTTAGCGATATGCTATTTACACTAAGTGCAAATAGTAGTATTTTTAGCGATATGCTATTTACACTAAGTGCAAATAGCTATATATTTTATTCACACTGATTAAATAGCAGGATTTTCTGCTATTTAAACTACTTATTGCAAATAGTGGCAATTATCTGCACCTCAGTATTGTAGTACATTATTAAACTGTATGCAGTAATTACGTACTGAGTGTAAATTATAATTTTAATTCAAATTATTAAATGGATGCCACCTTATTGGGAAAATATAAGCCCTCCCTACCCTAACCCTACCCCATACTTTATTTTCAACTTTTCGATTCCTTAATTTTTATTGAAAACAAATGCCTTTCCGATGTGATATGAGATTTGAAAAGGGAGAAATAAAAGTTCAACAAAAGGCGGATTCGAACTTGTTAATCACATCAAAAATTACCACAGCATGTGCGGAAATCCCGGGGAGGACAGGACCCCCCTAACTGAGGGTTGTCCCCCCCTAAAAATATGATTAAATCCACGCTGTGTTTTGTAAATAACAATGTTTTATACTTTAAATAATTGTGTAAGTAGTAAAACAACACAAACGGGGCAAAAAATGCAATTTAAGTTTAGAATAATTTTTAGTCTCCCCTCCCTTGCCTCAGTGCTTTGGTCCAAATGCCTGCTTTCCTCTTTTACATCACCTACTCAAACACAAGTCTGGTCAGAGAGAACGAAGTCAATAGTTGTGAAACTTCAGTAAGTAAGGCTGTCAAGGCTATTTTATGCACTTAAACATCGTATGAAGTAATTATTTTCTCTTTAATACAGATGATGCCAATGTATTTTTCGACGAGTCGCTATTTTAACAATAATAACGTTAACTGCTTGATGTAAAGGGTTGCCAGGTTTTCACAACAAATCCTTCCCAATTGCTACTCAAAACTAGCCGAAACTAACCGTGTTTCGTTCCGGGGGCTAAAATACACATTATTTGGGTCCTTCAACCCGCGGACATGAAAAACAACCCGCGGCAACAGTGATAAAGTAGTCCAATTACACAGGAAAACCACAGACTTGGCAAAACTGTGACGGATAGTAATGTCTACAACGGACGCGACCGCTGTCGCAGCGCAACCACAACAGCTTGAAATTGTCTAATTTGGCTTGGTCTCCATGCTGAACTAATAGTAATAAGTCTTTCCTCTGTATACATACCTTTACAAGTACAATTGTAGCTGTATTTGTGTTCCCTTCAAAAAATTGCTCTTGAGAAATTTTACATTTATTGTCCCCCCCAAATGTTAGACGAAATGTACACCCCTGCACTGGAGCTGTAGTTAAATGATCATCTTTTGTAGTCTTGACTAGCCCAATCACACATCGGTGGGTGGAGTTGGTGTAAATAGCCTCTGCCAGCAAGGCGGGCTATTTGCACTTAGTGTAAATAGACACTCCTCAAAAATAATGACTTTATCCAGCAATTTCGTCTCTTCCGTGTCAGTCGTCGACGCGTCCGTGAGAGTACCATGACACATGCGTGTGATGCTGCTTATGCGCTGCACCTTGTTTACAAGATGAGGAAGACGCATGCTGTATGCAAGCTATTGAATTTTGCATTGATTGTGCTTTACGTCTTGGTGAAGTCTTTAAAATGGTGCTAAAGTCAGAATCAGAATGAGCTTTATTGGCCAGGTATGTTTACACATACGAGGAATTTGTTATAGTGACAGAAGCTCCACAGTGCAACCGAATGACAGCAACAGGACAGGACACAGATAATAAAATAATAATATACAAATAGGTAGGGATGCAACGATACCATTTTTTTCAGATCCGATCCGATCCGATCCAGAAAATTCTGAGTATCGCCAATTCCGATCCGATCCTAGCGCAGTTTTTTTTTTTTTTTTTTTTTTTTTTTTTTTTAATCAATGTAGAGTTTCTATACTTCTGTGTCACTCTTTTGTGTGTTAAACACAATCTACTAGACAACTTCATTTTAATGAAAAATAACATGAAAATATATATAGGGGCTGTTTACATCTGGTCACTTCATGTGTTTTGTAATATAAATCCGATCGCTCAAAACACTTCAGGAGGAGGTCTGGGCCACATTCCAGACGAACTGGACATGTGTAAAAGCATCTGGTTGTTGAAACCACATATGTGAATTTTACTCCTCCCAAAATGTAAAAATAATAAACGTGTGAGACCGTGTTATAGGCTATATGACATTTTAGTCAGATATGACTGCTCTAATGCAACAAGCCTCACCGCGGATGAGTAGCTGAGCATCGCAGACGCGCAAACTGCCGCGAATGAAACTGAAAGAAAGACGCAGACGCTCAACACAATCATCTTCATTAAAAGTATAAGACAAGCTTATCTTTCCAGTGCTGATGCCGCGCGCTCTCATATCGCGGTCTTTGATCTGGAAATGAGCTGATAATTAATAAAATGCAGCGCTTTTGATTTCGTTGACGTGAACTTCGTTAAATTTATATACAGCGCGGGAATTGAAGATCGGATTTATATCCATTTTGTGAAGATTTATGTGGCCAAGTGTAAATGGAAACGTTTTAATAAATCAGATAGATATCAGATCATAGAAAACGCATGACGTGCAGGTGTAAACAGACCCATTCATAATCTATGACAAAAATACTATTATAAACTAGGTTAGTGGATAATTTAGCAGCAAAAGTTATTCTAGAAAAATCATGAGTGCACAATTTTATAAAATCTAAACATTTAGTGAAATAACATTATTTAGTGGGGAACAAATAAAAGTGAATATGTGGAGGACTAAATCTGGTAAAATGTTACACATTGCTCTTTGCATTTTTGTAAAATACATTAATGAAAACAAGTAAATGTATTTATTTATAAATATAAACTACAAAATTAAAAGACATTTATTTTAAATATATAGCACAGTAATGAAGGCAGCAACATATGATAGAGGAGTCCTATCCTCCATTACTGTGCTGTACATTAGATTATTAATAGCCTTGATAGGACAGTACAAGAAACGCTATAAATAATTTCATTGCGCAAAAGTATTATTATACGAAAAGCTCCAATAGAGAGCGGTACAAAGCTCTTATGCGCATCCCGTGCGCAGAATGATGTGCTTGAAGCAGCACAGAGTCACAGCGCGCAGCTCCGGATAGAGAAGTTCAAAGCACAGAGGAAAGAGATATTGATGCTTAGCTTATTAAATCTGCGCGATAGTTTATTGAGCCTTTTCTTTTAACGGTTTTAAATCTCAGTTATTGAGCGCTCTTGAAGAGAGTTTCATTGTTTTGACTGTAGTAACCGAACGCAACACGCAGTTTGAACGCTGAACAGAGGATAACGGACAGCCGCAGCAGAGAGAAGAGTTTACCTGAACTTGAATTTAACGACTTAAATATTAATCTGTAACGTTACCTCACATTAAACTATGAAACGGCTTCAGAACACTTGGACTGTGACTTTATGGTGCTTTATAATGCTTTTGTGCTTTCGTGGGGCTTAACAATAACACAGAATAGTATACACACAATATCGGATTTGGATCGGTCTGGTCTTTCCGATACCCGATCCGCAGAAAATGACCGGATCGGAGCCGATACCGATCCTGAGTATCGAATCGATGCATCCCTACAAATAGGCAATGTACAAAATGGCAAAAACACAATATATAATATAGAAAATTATGTGTGTACAGGTTTGATATGTGCAAAATTAAAATAAAAAAAAATAAGTATGTGTGGTGAATAAATAATGTATAATAGTGTTGTGTGTTCCACGTTTAATGTGAAGTGTTCATGAGATGGATTGCTTGGGGGAAGAAACTGTTCCTGTGTCTGGTCGTTCTGGTGCTCAGAGCTCTGTAGCGTCGGAACAGACGGTAACAGTTCAAAGAGGGAGTGTGCTGGATGTGAGGGGTCCAGAGTGATGTTGCCAGCTCCTTTTGCTCACTCTGGATAAGTACAGTTCTTGGAGAGTGGGGAGGGTTGTACCAATGATTCACTCAGCAGTCCGGACTACCCTCCGTAGTCTTCTGAGGTCAGATTTGGTAGCTGAGCTGAACCAGACAGTTATTGACGTGCAGAGGACGGATTCAATGATGGCAGAGTAGAACTGTTTCAGCAGCTCCTGTGGCAGGTTGAACTTCCTCACCTGGTGAAGGAAGTACATCCTCTGCTGGGCCTTTTTCACAATGGACTCAATGTGATTGTCCCACTTCAGGTCCTGAGAAATTGTGGTGCCCAGGAATCTGAATGACTCCACTGCAGTCACAGTGCTGCTCATGATGGTGAGTGGGGGGAGAGCAGGGGGGTTTCTCCTGAAGTCCACAATCATCTCCACGGTTTTGAGCATGTTCAGCTCCAGGTTAAGACTGCACCAGACAGCCAGCTCCTTAACCTCCTGTCTGTAAGCAGACTCGTCACCGTCCTGGATGAGGCCGATCAGTGTGGTGTCGTCTGCAAACTTCAGGAGTTTGACAGAGGGGTCTTTAGATGTGCAGTCATTCATGTAGAGAGAGAAGAGCAGTGGGGAGAGAACACAGCCCTGAGGAGCTCCAGTGCTGATCGTACAGGTGGTAGATGAGAATTTTCAAAGTGTGCATTTCTCGGATGCCCGAATTGTGAGAAACCAGTGAGAGTATGTAAAAGTGCATTACCAACAACAACAGATGAGAGACTTACCTTTCACACTTAGTAAATAAACGATTCAGAGCGAGTAAACAATTCAGAGCGACTGAAGCTATGGCTGCTGGCTGTTGAGTGGGATGTTGATATACTGCTTCGATACGTCAAACAAATGAGGTTCAGGGCTCGCAAAATTTCAAAATCCCTGGTAGCCCTTCGGGCAGGTACTCTTCAGATTTTGGTAGCCCGAAATTAATTTAACTAGCCCAAATAAAAAAAAAGCCCATAAATGTCAATCAAAAACATTTTCAATACACAAATATCAACACATATCAAGGAAAGAGTTTTATTTTACTATTTACAGGCAATGTTCCCTCTAATGTTTTTTTTCTTGCTGAGCAAAACTTTTCTCTATTGGGCGGACATTTCGGGCACCTGAGCAAAAACATTCTTTATATCAGACCTGTACAGCGCGCACACAAAAAAGTGTGGAACTTTTAACTTTAATGTGCTATTTATATTTGATTTGACCCTTGATGTAACTAAATAATGTACATTTTAGGTTACCTGAGAAAACATTTTTTACAGTATAATACAATGCAGTTCAGTAAATATATTTTTTAAAGAAGTGTCTTATGCTCATCAAGGCTGTAGCCTATCTATTTGATAAAAAAACTGAATATTATTCCACAAAATAATATTTTGAAATATTATTGCAATTTAAAATAAATGTTTTCTATTTTGATATACTTTAAAATATAATTCATTCCTGTGAAGCAAAGCTGTATTTTCAGCATCATTACTCCAGTCTTCATTGTCACATGATCCTTCAGAAATCATTCTAATATGCTGATTTATAATCAATGCTGGAAACAGTTGTACTGCTTAATATTGTTTGGGACCTGTGATATTTTTTTAAAAAAAATAAAAAGTTAAAAATAACTGTTTATTCAAAATAGAGATTTTGTGTTACAATATACACTATTCAAAATATACACTATTTTTCTTTCTTTTTAAAGATACTTTAAAAGAGTTTAAAGAAAGTTAAATAAACTTTATTCAGCAAGGATGTTACATGGATAAAATTGATAGTAAAGACTTATATTGTTATAATACATTTTTAATAAATGCTATTCTATTTAACTTTTTATTAATCAAAGAAAAAAGTAAAATAGGTTCCAAAAAATATTAAGCAGCACAACAGTTTCACTATTGTAAATCAGCATATTAGATCAGCAACACTGATAATAATTCAGCATTTCAGAATGATTTCTGAAGGATCATGTGACACTGAAGACTGGAGTAATGCTGAAAATTCAGCTTTGCTTCACAGGAATAAATTATATTTTAAAGTATAGGCATTAAAATAGGAACCCAATATTAGAAATTGCAATATACTGTTGTTTCAGTATTTTTTTAAAATAAATACAGCCCTGATGATGAGCGAGATTCCATTAAAAAACAAGGTCAATTATTTATTAGGTTTATAATATAGGCCTAACATAATATATCAAAACAAACTATTTAAACTGATAGAATAGAATTGAATAGAAAACAAACTGAAGCAAAACTTAAGCTGAGATCTGGAAGTTAAATATAAAAAAAACGTGAACATATAAATTCTTCTATAGCTGTCTAAACATCCCTATGAAGTACAGTTTGCACAATACAACTATGTGTGACTGTAAATGTCTCAAAGTTTTGTTACCGTTCTGTGCTCATCCTCCGCTGTTTCCAGCACTTAATCAAGCCACTCTTCTTTAATACATGAGGACGTTTATTTCACATGTCATGTCATTTGCGTTGGCTCTCATGTTGAGCGCACTGCAATCATTGAAGTATTCGGTTTCTACAGCGACTCGTTTGGCGCACATCATTCTCTTTCTATGAAACCTGTAAACCGCATTCACCGGTTCTAACTCTATAGCGACATCAACTCTATAGCGGTTTGCCTGAGTATTGCGATTCTTTCGCTTTTACTGGCATTCAATCAAATGACTTTCCCAACTAATTATTGCGTGCGAGCGGCACATTATTTCTTCTGCGCGGCGCGGTTGTAGAAGTGTGCGGCCGCGCGCACGCAGCTTAGAGGGAACATTGCGTGGGAGCCCTGTATTTAAGGTAGCCCGTCGGGCAGGGCGCTGATACATTTTGGTAGCCCGACTGGAAAACACAATAGCCCCGGGACGTCGGGCTAGCGATTTTGCGAGCCCTGAGGTTGTGCAGTGAACATTTTTCACTAGACGACTTATGGTATAGACGAAAGATATAACGATTTCTGAAATTTACAAAACACAGAGGTATGTGTGGAAGCAGCATGGGAAGATTGTTGAAGGTGTTCAGTCGCTCTGGATCATCAGCTCCTGCATCAGCAGAATCGCACCCATTTGAACGGAAGAAAATTGCAGAATAAATTAATTATTTTTGTTGTTTTAGCACAACAAAAAGTATTCTCATAGCTTTGTAATAGTTACGGTTCAACCACTGATGTCACATGGACTGTTTAACTGATGTCCTTACTACGTTGCTGGGCCTGGGAAAATTCCAGTTGCATTGCTGTCTATGCAGGGTCAGAAAGCTCACAGATTTCATCAAAAATATCTTAATTTCTTTTCCAAAAATGAACGAAGGTCTTACGGGTTTGGAACGACATGAGGGTGAGTAATTAATTTAGTTCTTGGGTGAACTATCCATTTACAGTTCAAAGTGTCAGATTCAACTGATATATGATTCTGAACTGATAAGCTGCTTGTGTTTGTCAGGATGTGGAGAAGGGTTCAGTGCGTGTGACTGATGGGACAGAAGCTCAGGATTCAGTCTGGAGCGTCAGAGATCAGAGATACAGAGACACACAGGACTCAGAGCTCAGCCTCACTTTACTCTGTTATACTGACGCTCAGGATCATGAATCCACTGATCAAACCTCTGACTGTAACGCTGGAGAACAGCAGATGCTGCAGACGCCGCTGAAGATGTGCTCCGTCAAACTGGTGGACTGCAGGAACCCGATAGAGAGCAGAGAAGAAACCACCGCAGAGCAACAACAACATAGTCATGAGGAAGAGGAGGAGGATGATGATGATGAGAATAATGGGAATGATGATGAAGATTTCATTCCTCCAGGTTTGTTTCTTCCTTTTATGACATTGAATGTGAGCAGAGTCTCTTCAGAATGGTCTGATCAGGTTTGAGAGAAGATTTTCTGAGATTTTTGGGAATATAATGGCAAATGATAGTATTTTTATTATTTTTCCTCTCTGTTGAAACTTTGATCTAGAATGTGTTTTTTGTAAGAGTTACAGATTTGCTGTGCCTGTGAGTAAGGCTCCACGACTTGACCAAAAATCAAGGGTGAATCCCATTTCTCTGTCTTACCCCTTCCCCTTAGTTTTGTGCGTTCACGTGAGAGTAAGGGCTGTCCCAATTCTCGTTTTGATCGAGGGGTAGGGCTAAGGGGAAGGGGTAGATACCCCTTAAAACCAAGCATTTTCGCGAGCTTACTTGAAACCAAGGGGTACCCAGAACACACTGCGCAACCGTCAACAATGTCGGCCAGATCATCCAGAGAGTCCCATTTTCGGCTTAAATAATTGATTTAAAAATTACGACAGTCTTGTTTTGTGCTCTACACAGTCCTGTACATATATATTTGCAACCATGTTCTTAATTGAAACGTTTTAAAAAATCGCTAGTTTGCTACGCTTTACATCGCTGATTTGCACAACAATCGCAAAAACATCACTAATAAAACCCACGCAATCGACATACACACACTTGCAGATGGCATCTTGGAAGTTTGTGATCAACACTTGTCGCCTCAGGTGACGTTGCAGCCAGCTAGCGACGATGTACGATGACGTAACCGTAACCAAGTGGTGTCTCATTTCATAGGGGTATGTTTTCACCCCTAGCACTTACCACTCGGTTTCGAGGGACAAGGGCTAGGGGTAAGACGAAGGGGTAGGGGAAGGTGAAGGGGTAAGACAGAGAAATGGGATTCACCCCAAGTTTCAATTATTTTTGTCATGATAAAATCATAGTTAAATTATAAAATCATGAAAGCAATTCATTTTGATTGCAATAATGTTATTATACTGCAAAATTACATTATAAATATAGTGAAATGGGTGGTGAATGTTGCATTTCCAAACTCAATTTATCAATATGTCTATGCGTGAGTTTATTTAATTAACTTGCAGAGATTCACACAAACTCTTTAAGTATATTTTAAAACCAGAATTTTATCCAGAATTTATAACCATTTTGTTCATTTCAGATGACAAAGGCTGTTCATCTTCTGATGGAGAAACAGCCTTAACATCAAAAGAGCAGCTGACGGTCAAACGTTTTTCTTGTGCCACCTGTGGAAAAACATTGAGTTCAAAGAGAAACCTAACGAGACACGAGAGAAAACACACAGAACAGAAAGACTTCAGCTGCACGATGTGCGACATCAGCTTTCCTACCGCAGAAGAGAGGAGACTTCATTCAAAAGAGCACAGTGTGAAGAAGGAGTTTCACTGTGAACAGTGCGGGAAGGTGTTTTTCACCACTGCTCAGAATATGAAAATTCATATAAAGACACACAATGAAAAGTCTTTCCACTGCAGTGAATGTGACAAGTATTTCAGCACCAAAGGAAATCTTGATGCTCATAAGCGAATCCACACGGGAGAAAGACCGTACAAGTGCCCTCACTGCGAGAAGAGCTATAACCACGGATCTCATCTGAAGAAACATGTGCGTGTTCACACCAATGAGAGGCCGTACCAGTGCAATGAATGTGGGAAAGCCTTTATAGACTCAAGCTCTCTAAAGTCACACCAGAAAATCCACTCTGATGAGAAACCGTTTCAGTGTAAACACTGTGACAAACGATTCCGTCACAAATCCCATCTGATTTGTCACGAGAGGACTCACACCGGAGAGAAACCATATCTATGCTCCTACTGCGGGAAGAGCTTTACTAATCCAGCTCATTTTGTATTTCATAAGCGAGTCCACACTGGAGAAAAACCGTATCACTGCAGCGTCTGTGGGAAGAATTTCAGTAAACATGGTACTTTACAAAACCACAAGAGGACTCATAGCGGAGAAAGACCTTTCAAATGCTCTCAATGTGACAAGACGTTTGCTCGATTAGACGTCCTGAAGGTCCATCAGCGAGTTCATACAGGAGAGAAACCTTACTCCTGCTCCATCTGCGGCGAGAGATTCGCTTATTTAGGTAGTTTTCAGACCCACCAGAACAAACACGCTAAAGAACAAACTGCTCCAGAATCATCAGAGTGACTTTCATCAGTCAATCTGGGAAAAACTGAAACTGTACATTGTGCTTCTTGCTGCCAGTAGGGGGCAGTGAGCTTTCATGTGGTGGATTGAACCCAAAGCTGTATATACAGGTGCTGGTCATATAATTAGAATATCATCAAAAAGTTGATTTATTTCACTAATTCCATTCAAAAAGTGAAACTTGTATAATGTATACATTCATTCCACACAGACTGATATATTTCAAGTGTTTATTTCTTTTAATTTTGATGATTATAAGTGACAACTAATGAAAACCCCAAATTCAGTATCTCAGAAAATTAGAATATTGTGAAAAGGTTCAATATTGAAGACACCTGGTGCCACACTCTAATCAGCTAATTAACTCAAAACACCTGCAAAGGCCTTTAAATGGTCTCTCAGTCTAGTTCTGTAGGCTACACAATCATGGGGAAGACTGCTGACTTGACAGTTGTCCAAAAGACGACCATTGACACCTTGCACAAGGAGGGCAAGACACAAAAGGTCATTGCAAAAGAGGCTGGCTGTTCACAGAGCTCTGTGTCCAAGCACATTAATAGAGAGGCGAAGGGAAGGAAAAGATGTGGTAGAAAAAAGTGTACAAGCAATAGGGATAACCGCACCCTGGAGAGGATTGTGAAACAAAACCCATTCAAAAATGTGGGGGAGATTCACAAAGAGTGGACTGCAGCTGGAGTCAGTGCTTCAAGAACCACTACGCACAGACGTATGCAAGACATGGGTTTCAGGGTCCATGTCAAGCCACTCTTGAACAACAGACAGCGTCAGAAGCATCTCGCCTGGGCTAAAGACAAAAAGGACTGGACTGCTGCTGAGTGGTCCAAAGTAATGTTCTCTGATGAAAGTAAATTTTGCATTTCCTTTGGAAATCAGGGTCCCAGAGTCTGGAGGAAGAGAGGAGAGGCACAGAATCCACGTTGCTTGAGGTCTAGTGTAAAGTTTCCACAGTCAGTGATGGTTTGGGGTGCCATGTCATCTGCTGGTGTTGGTCCACTGTGTTTTCTGAGGTCCAAGGTCAACACAGCCGTATACCAGGAAGTTTTAGAGCACTTCATGCTTCCTGCTGCTGATCAACTTTATGGAGATGCAGATTTCATTTTCCAACAGGACTTGGCACCTGCACACAGTGCCAAAGCTACCAGTACCTGGTTTAAGGACCATGGTATCCCTGTTCTTAATTGGCCAGCAAACTCGCCTGACCTTAACCCCATAGAAAATCTATGGGGTATTGTGAAGAGGAAGATGCGATATGCCAGACCCAACAATGCAGAAGAGCTGAAGGCCACTATCAGAGCAACCTGGGCTCTCATAACACCTGAGCAGTGCCACAGACTGATCGACTCCATGCCACGCCGCAATGCTGCAGTAATTCAGGCAAAAGGAGCCCCAACTAAGTATTGAGTGCTGTGCATGCTCATACTTTTCATGTTCATACTTTTCAGTTGGCCAAGATTTCTAAAAATCCTTTCTTTATATTGGTCTTAAGTAATATTCTAATTTGCTGAGATACTGAATTTGGGGTTTTCATTAGTTGTCAGTTATAATCATCAAAATTAAAAGAAATAAACACTTGAAATATATCAGTCTGTGTGGAATGAATGTATACATTATACAAGTTTCACTTTTTGAATGGAATTAGTGAAATAAATCAACTTTTTGATGATATTCTAATTATATGACCAGCACCTGTAGTCATGTTTGACAGAGTAGAGCAGACCTGGGCATTCTACGGCCCCCAGGCCACATCTGGCCCTCTGGCTATCCATGACCGGCCCGCATGAGGTGAATCGTGAATTAAAAGTCAATCGCAAATAAGCCTAGGTGTAATTATGCAATACAACCACACTGCTTTTATTTTCAAGGCAACAGCTTTGTTTCCTGATAATGAAACAACTTAAAATCAGTTCGAAACTGATTTTATTTCTGTAAACTCATAAAAACAACAAAACGTTGCTTTTGTAAAATAATGAACGCAGGACGCGCTTTCTGGCATCTCTGTCAGAAAAACGAACCGAAACTCAGCGGATGGCTGCCTCACAGACATGTGAAGTAGGCTATATCTATAGAAAATTTAAAATGTCTACTTTTAAATGAACCGATTGAAAAACAAATATTTCCTGATTATTGTAATCTGTGTGAAGGTTGCATTTCTCTCTTTTTTTTTTTTTTTTTTTTTTTTTTTCGGCCTGTCAGTAACACAGATAACACATGACAGTACGTATGTGTAGCTATATTATCATCATTCTCAGCCTTTTTTTGTTTTTTTTTTGTTTTTTTTTAATTAATTTAATTTTATATACCCTTTTATTTAACCACACTATGACAGACAAGCCCGGGGGACAGAGAAAACAAGAGAGAGAAAGAAAAAAGAGAGAAAAAAGAGAAAAAAAACAAAAAAAACAGACAATTTGCTTCGATACCTGCTGACAAAAAGAGAAAACAACAGAAGACACAACATCATAGAGACTGCAGCAACAACCAACATCTGTATGAATCACAATAAATTCTAAATGTTAAATGTTATTGAGCAGCACACATAACTAATATTACAAAATAAGTTTTGAAGCAACAGCAGATCAAGACAAAGCGTGTTTGTGAGCACCTGTTTTTACACCAATGTGACTGCTTGAGTGTACACCTGTGTGTGTGAGCGTTGCATTTCTCTCTAAAGGCACGTCAAGTACTCTGGAGATGAGAGATCCTTTTTTCCAACACATTCATAATCATTAGGCGACTTTTGCCTGTGCTTGGTGGCAACCTTTATACGTGTGCTTCAGTGCGGAATTGAAGCTCATTGGATTATTAGCTTTAATATAAACATGCGATTAGTTAATAATGACATAAATGAACGACTAGTTAAGTTGTTGGGTGCAGCCCTATTAAATACCAGCTAGAGGTCTCTGTTAAAGTTTTTAAAGCATTTTAGTTACGTGTTTCTATTGTCGGATAAATTCCGCTTTCAGAACTGTCACGTCCATAATGGAGAGATGTCCGTCCGTAACATTGATTTTTCCTCTGAAACACAAAAACGAATTTATTTAAATAAAAAAAAATAGCCTATGTAGGCTATATTTTATGTTGTGAATAGCCAACGTTTTCCATCTGGCAGATATTGTTGCTTCTGGGCTGTGCATTGTAAATCACAGAAAGTCTACAAATAGGCCTACGTTGTCTCCCAAAAACTCGGGTCTTTTTTGTCACGTCCGTAACGCATGTGTATCCTATTTTCCTCATCGTTTATAGACTGATACTTTACTGATGTCTGGACTCTATTTTCAGCAGTTTAGAAAAATATAAAGAGATGGTCCAATATAGCTATTGGTAATGACCAATAGCTATGAGGTTTTGACTGCGAATGTCACGTCCATAATCTTTGAAATACTTCAAATGTTTTTTGTTCAAAATTGTGATGGTAGTTTTTGAAACACTGCAAAAAAAATTCACATTTTCAAAACTGTTTTTGTGAATGTTCATTAGCTACTGGTATAATTGTGTGCTCCACATTTTCATTGTAAGATTGTAATGTTCCATTTATAGAGAGATATAAAATATATTGGGCAGAACTTAGTTAAGTGTATTGGTCCAGCCCTCTGCAACCGCCCAAATTTCTCATGTGGCGCCTTGGGAAAATGAATTGCCCACCCCTGGAGTAGAGCAATGGATTTATGTTAAACCAGACAGAACTATAAAAAATCCTCAAAATAAAATACTACAATAATATGAGCACCTGGATTTCATAAGGCTGTTATTCATGTTTTATGTGCTGAAATGGCGTAAAGAATGAGAGAGTCACTGACTATTGCACTCTGTTTTTTCATTGCTGGGAGGAATTCATTTAATCAAGAAAGAGCCTTAATTATCCATTTCATCACTTCCAGAGCATTTATGCTGCCAAGGTAAGTTAGTAAGGTAAATGTTTAAAGAACATAGATTAAAAAAAAAAAATTGTGGCAGCTACATTAACTTCACTGTAATGTCAGATAGAATTAAAGCATATGTTTATGGGATATTTGGAGTATTGACCTCATGTGAACACAAAAACTGTCACAGCTTCTTTTAGCAGTATTTTAATATTGCCACATGGCTAGAAATGACTGTTATTTACTTTAACTTGCATTACAGAGCCAAAGTCCATTTCAAGGAAGGTTTGTTTACTCTGCCATCTTTGAAAAGTCTCCAGGCATCCAAGACTAACTGCATCTGAAATCGCATACTGAGTAGGTAGTACATTTGAAATTGAACCAGCTTAGCGACTGTTAGAAAAAGTATATTACATTATGAATAAGTATTGTATGAATGAAATTTGGATGTACTACATTTGCCATGTTGTTACTGTCATGTGAGTAAGATACTTGAATGACAGGAGGAGGCTGTTGTAATCTGTAAACTTTTACTGCACACGATACAACACAGAACAGAACATACATCTTCAGCCAGCACCTAGAAGATTCTGCATAACACACTACTTCCCCTCGGGGAAAACTAGTAATGCCCCTCCCAGTCTTCAGCCTGCTCAAAAGAACCTCCCTATTGCAATACATTTAGCCAATACACTGCACCCCTTTCCCCCAGTCCACAAAGTCTGGAAATCTTCTTGGGGGATGATGCTCTCGGGTACCTCCTAGAATGAGGAGACTCTGACATGCACTCAGACCCAGCAAGCTCCTCACCAGGGTTTTCCATCTCTATTGTGGGTGGCTGTAACTCAGGCATTTCAGCCCCTGCGGGCTCTGGTAGAGAGATGGTGTAGCCATCTGACTCGGGACTTGATGGGCCCACTGACGGTACCATCAATGATGACCCTAGGAATCCACTTAGAATCCCTGATGTAACTTCTCATGTATGAAACGAGCAAGTCGGGTCTGCCACTCGCCCTTGGTGATGCGAGACAGGGCCTCATTGGTTGTCTGTACCATGCGTTCAGCCTGACCAATTCAGCTCGATTGACAAGGTGCTGTAGTGATGAGACGAATGCCATTGCACTTGGCAAATGACATTGGGCAACCCATGTGTTGTAAAAAGCAGTCTCAGTGTGTTAATAACTGCTGGCGATGACATGGACATCTATCCACTTGTTGTGTGTATCAACAACTATGATAAATATTTTGCATTGGAAAGGGCCCGCAAAATCAATATGCAGCCGGAACCATCATTTTGTTGTCCACTCCCTCAAGGCCAAAGTATACTTAAGCTGTCCCCGGCCTCGCACCGTCCGCATTACATAGTTTTCGTCATCAGGAGGGCTCACCCCATCCACGTGCAGGCAATTTGCGCATACAACAGCACATGTGCAAGAAAAAGGCAGCAGAGACCCAAGAGTCTAAACAATTGTACTGCCAAGTGTCTAACTTGGCAATCCATGCTCATCCCACGCATAAGTACGCTTTGAAAGCTGTGCGGACGCGACTACACATGAGATGGAACGGAACGCGGAAAGTGAAGTATATCCGGGCCTTTAGCGGGAGATGGCTACACTGTCTCTCTACCAGAGCCCGCTGGGACTGAAATGCATGAGTTACAGCCGTCCACAATAGAGATGGAAAACCCTGGTGAGGAGCTTGCTGGGGCTGAGGGCACATCAGAGTACTGCAAGAGCATCGTCCCCCAAGAAGATTTTAACTCCTTGCAAGTCCCTTCATGTGTGTGATGCCTGGGTGTGCATCATGCAGCATAGCCAGTACCTCTCTCCACGCTGAGCCAGGAACAACCACATGGCTTCCCCAAAGCACACAGTTCTTATACACGAAGAGTTCATGGTGGGGCAAAACGCATGGTAAGAACTGGCTATCTGGTGCATCAGCCGGCCACCCCTGTAGTACCCAGTGTAGTACATGTGACATGACAGGGTCCTTAAGTGTAAGATTAGCAATCCTTTCGCCATGCATAGGTGCATCTGGCACCATTTCCAGTAGCAATACTTACAAAGGTGGTGGCGTAACAGCGTCAGATGCCGGCAGAGGTAAGCGACTCGGCGTCAGCATTGCCCATTTGTTTGCCAGGTCTGTAGCACAGCTCATAGTCGTAAGCTCCAATGATAAAACTCCAACATAGCATCCATGGTGAAAGGCATTGGCTTGTAATGGTGCAAGAGTCCAAGCCAGGGGCTTGTGGTCCGTAAAAATCACAAAGTGGCAGAAAGAAAATCTGACATGAACTGTCCAACAAATGTTGTTTCTTATGCTGAAATGACGTAAAAACAAAAAGAAATACATATTTAAAAAAAGCTTAAAATAAATCCAAGTCTGGAGCAGCCTATTAGCGTGTCTCGGGACAAGGACTGTTTCTATGGCAATCGGAGCCCGCGTCTGTGACTCAGTTAGCAGTTGCTCTTATAAGTCTTTATAGGACTTTTTCCACCACATTTCACGTTGCATCTTCTCCCATTCGTAGTGCTGATTCAGACTCAGAAATGCAATATGTACCTATAATATAATGGTACAATGAGTAGGGTTGCCAACTTAAGAAATGAATATAGATATAGAAAAAGAAAATGTTTTATTATATATATATATATATATATATATATATATATATATACATTAAATATGGGCTGCTTTTGGTGCTTGACTTTTTTTTTATTGATTAACAACTATTAAACACAGTTTATGTTTCAAAAACTTAATCGTGTCTGGGCTGTGCAAGCTGACGGTGTACACTGAAATTAAATGTGTATTTTTTTGATAAAGAGAATATATATATATTTTTTTATTTATTTTGTTCCAAATTCAAAATTGCTAACCCGCAGTTAAGAACTGCTGACTAGAGAGACAGTTCTCTCACTGTACTGTAGGAGGCGCTGTGACGATCTTAGTTCTCCGGTAAAACCACTGAAGAAAGAAAGACAGCTCAGTCTCGGTACGTGTTTAACTGTTTATGTGATTGTTGATTTACAGTGTTTAGTGTGTTAATGAGCTTAAATGAAGCGTTCGTTATCCAAATCTGGTTTAGGAAAATTAACCTATAGATTTTACTACAAATAACCATAGTTTAACTTAGCAGGTATTTGTAATAAAACCACATTAAGCTAAGCACACATTTACCATTGTTTTACTTGTGCTTAGCCTAATGTAAAAGTGCCCAGCATACTACAATAGTTATATGGTTATTATAACTAATTATTGTAGTATGCTGGGCACTTTTGAAGGACGACTATGATCGATTCAATCTCACACATTTATATAACGTTAGTCATATTTAAGCAACGACGTATAGTTTATTAAATGCTGCTAAATTTTAATAAAATATTATATAGCTGATATTCGTACTCAACAATGAAACTAAACAAATGTCTAAATGAATACATTTATATCTGACTATGTTTCTGAATATTCTCCAGAAGTTAATTTCTTTATTCAGTTCTGTGTAGTTCTGCTCTGATTTTTAGTTTGATCAGTTCGTTATTAATCTTGTAATTATCCTGATGTGTTTGTGTTCAGATGTTGATCATGAAAGCGCAGGTGGATGTGATCTGCTGTAAATCAGTAGGAACTGATCTGTCCATGCTGGATATTGAGGATTTCATCACAGAAATCTGTCGGCTGAAGAAAGAGGTGGCTTCACTGGAGGCAAAGCTGAGAGAAAGAGGAGACAAACTGAACAGAGAGGTTTGTGCAGATCTTCATCCTTCAGCTGCTAATATGGACTGATTGTTATGTGAATTAATGTCTTGTTTTTAATCATACTATTACTAGATATATCACTGATTGTGTTTGTCAGGATGTGGAGAAGGGTTCAGTGCGTGTGGCTGATGGGACAGAAGCTCAGGATTCAGTCTGGAGCGTCAGAGATCAGAGATACAGAGACACACAGGACTCAGAGCTCAGCCTCACTTTACTCTGTTATACTGACGCTCAGGATCATGAATCCACTGATCAAACCTCTGACTGTAACGCTGGAGAACAGCAGATGCTGCAGACGCCGCTGAAGATGTGCTCCGTCAAACTGGTGGACTGCAGGAACCTGATAGAGAGCAGAGAAGAAGAAACCACCGCAGAGCAACAACAACAGAGTCATGAGGAAGAGGAGGAGGATGAGAATAATGAGAATGATGAGAATGATGATGGTGATGATGATGATTTCATTCCTCCAGGTTTGTTTCTTCCTTTTATGACCTTTTGTTATTTTTCATGACCCTTGAATGTCAGCAGAGTCTCAGGAGGATCAGGTTCATTGACTGTTGGTCTCTGATGGTCTGATCAGGTTTGAGAGAAGATTTTCAGAGATATTTGGGAACATAATGGCAAATGATAGTGGGTTCAGTGATTAGTGTGGAAAACATCTAATTATAATATTCTGAAAAAGTTGTGATTGTAATTTAAAATGCATTTTTATGAGCTCCAGGTCTGTTTTGCTTGTTTGTAGGGCTGCACGATTTGGCCCCAATTTTTTTTTTTTTTATCATATAGTGGTTTTAAATAATATGAATTATTATTATTATTATTAGATAATATAAAATCATTAACGAAATATTTCATTTGTAATTATACTATTATTGTAAAGTTACATTGTAAATACGGTGAAATAGGTGGCAAATGTTGCATCTCCAAATGCATTTTAAACATTAATTTAATTTGCTTACAAGTTTTGTGATTTGTGATTGCAAAAACACCATGTTGTGATTAATATTTTATTGATAATTCAGCTTTATACTTTTAGCCAAAAATAGACAGATATTGCAGAATTTGTGTATGGTTCCTGAAATATTTTTTTGAACTCATTCAAATGCATTTCTTAGTTCAAAATTTTATTACCATTTTGTTCCTTTCAGATGTCAATGGTGGTTCATCTTCTGATGAAGAAACGGCTTCGACATCAAAAGATCAGCTGCAGACCAAGAGTTTCTCCTGCACCACCTGTGGAAAAACATTGAGTTCACAGGGTCATTTAGCAAGACATGAGAGAACACACACAGAACAGAAAGACTTCAGCTGTAAGATATGCAACATCAGCTTTCCTACCGCAGAAGAGAGGAGACTTCATTCAAAAGAGCACAGCGTGAAGAAGGAGTTTAGCTGTGAACAGTGCGGGAAGGATTTTTTCACCACTGCTCAGAATATGAAAATTCACATTAAGACACACGACAAAAAGTCTTTCCAGTGCAACGAATGCAACAAGTATTTCAGCAACAAAGCAAATCTTTATGCTCATAAGCGAATCCACACGGGAGAAAGACCTTACAAGTGCCCTCACTGTGAGAAGAGCTTCAATCATGGATCACATCTGAAGAAACATGTGCGTGTTCACACCAATGAGAGGCCGTACCAGTGCAGTGAATGTGGGAAAACCTTTAGGCAGTTATTTAGTCTACAGTCACACCAGAAAATCCACTCTGATGAGAAACCGTTTCAGTGCAAACACTGCGAGAAACGATTCCGTCACAAATCCTACCTGAACTGTCACGAGAGGACTCACACCGGAGAGAAACCGTATCTGTGCTCCCACTGCGGGAAGAGCTTTTCTAATCCATATTCTTTCACAGTCCATAAGAGAGTCCACACTGGAGAAAAACCATATCACTGCAGCATCTGTGGGAAGAGTTTCAAGCAACACAGTAACTTCGTAATGCATCAGAGGACTCATACCGGAGAAAGACTGTTCAAATGCTCACAATGTGACAAGACGTTCGCTCGATCAGACGTCCTGAAGGTCCATCAGCGAGTTCATACAGGAGAGAAACCTTACTCCTGCTCCATCTGCGGCGAGAGATTCGCTTATTTAGGTAGTTTTCAGACCCACCAGAACAAACACGCTAAAGAACAAACTGCTCCAGAATCATCAGAGTGACTTTCATCAGTCAATCTGGAAAAAAGACTAATTTGGCTCATACTGAAAATGTTAATTGAGCTCTTGCTGCCAGAAGGGGGCAGTGGGCTTTCATGTGGTTTGGGAGTAGAGATGGATTGAACTGAATGCTGTGGATGTAGTCATGTTTGGCAAAGCAGAACAATGGTTATATCTTAAACTTGACAGTTTGGCATTTGAACAGTCAATAGCAAATACTTATACTAATAACAAAACATACTTACAGTCGCTGATTCAGAAGCACCAGATTGTCATAGCTAAGTTGGAATTTACCTATTACTATTTTTTTTAGAAATAGCCTTCGTGCACAGCCAGCCTTGTACTCTCCTAGGTTCACAAAACTGTCATCCATAAAATGAGTTGCACAAATTTGAACATTTGGGTTGTGCTGTTGTGTTGTAAACAAATCTTAACAATGATTCCTAAATGCATCTACTGTCTGAAGGCCAAATAAAGTAAATTTTGCTTTCTCCTAGAAACACAGTGTCTCTCTGACATGGCTGCATCAACACTACTGCGGTT
The DNA here is from genome assembly GCA_027422415.1 of Schizothorax lantsangensis. Classification (NCBI taxonomy): domain Eukaryota; kingdom Metazoa; phylum Chordata; class Actinopteri; order Cypriniformes; family Cyprinidae; genus Schizothorax; species Schizothorax lantsangensis. The sequence continues at coordinate 44,177,940 of CM049841.1, forward strand.
ACTGAAACCACGCCTTCTTTCTTTGCATGCACACTTGGGCGGCATTACGCCAATATTTCCACATCATGACGTAGACTTGTGGGGGCGTGATCCCGGTCTGGATCAGCCTTCTCTTTTAGATAGAATAAATCCTTTTGTGGGAGACTTTGAGCTTTGTAACTCTGCAGATCTTAAACATGCACAAACAGCTATATACCACACTAAATAAAAGGAAAACAAGAAATCGCATCATATGACCCCTTTAATGGGTTGTGTTTAGCTTGGCCGTGGGAACTAGGGGTGCTGAGGGTGCTGTAGCACTCCCTGCCGCAGGGCCGAGTCTGAGATTTTCCTTGTGCCCCTCGATCACCCCCAAGATACGTAATTTTTGTGATAGTTTTGTGATTAAGTATTAAATTGACCAGAAATATATAGCCTAGTGGGGTTGTATTTTTCTTGTGTGCCTCACAGCGCGTCCCTACATCTCCCCCTCACTCTGACAGAATTTCATGTGAAATGTTCACGCGATATTACCGTAATTTTAGATTCCGACTTGTAAAAACCATTCACGTCCTCATCCTTTTTATGAGCCATTTTTTGAAGCTTTCTCGCTTCTCAAGACAGCCACCGTCAGTCACATAAGCACAGCTCTTTAATTGCGTTCTAGTCTCTGGTCAAACACGCTCAAAACACTGTAGCCTAATGTAATCTATTGACTACGCACATCATAATGTTTTAGGCAAGTAGGCTATCCATAGTATGAGTATAAATATTTTAATAAGACTGAATTTGTATTTAACCTGATCACATTTAATAAAAAGACATAATGCCGCATGTCCATGATTCAAACATTCAAACAACAAACAAATTATACAGCGAGCAAAGAACATTTACATTATCAAAGAATATCACTGAATTCTACGGAGCCCTTAAAGGGACATGGTGGTGGAAAAAGTTTGGGATGGGAAGAAAAAATATTTGTGAAATTTTTTGCGTTTTTTTTTTGCGCTCAGTGTGAAATTTCCTAATCGCAGCCTTTAGGAGGAGAGGAGATTCAAGGTTCTTGTTTATTTGTCACATACACAATCATACAGATAATCAGTAGTGAAATGTAGGTCAGGACAGGTCCGCTCAATGGACAGTGCAAAAAAATAAAAATAAAAGATGATACATAACACTGGAGGAGCATATATTTAAATATAGGTAGGAATTCTGAAGCTGATAAAAAAAAAATAATAATAAGTAAAAACAATGAAATAAAATAGGGAGTAAAATGTGCAATGAACTAAAATGTGCAATACAGTCTACTGTGGATTTAATAAATATTAATATAACCATAAGGGATGTGCAAGAGGAATGTGCAAACAGGTTGTACCGGGTATGTACACATAGCAGCAATGCGGAAGATGGAGAATGATGGGTGTTACAGTTAATTAAATGAGTCCTGTAGATGTTATGAGACTGAGTTTAGGAGCCTGATGACCTGAGGGTAGAATCTCCTCCTCAGTCTCTCAGTTTTTGCCAACACGCTTCTGAAGCGCTTGCCCGATGGCAGTGTGATGAAAAGACGGTTACCGGGGTGATTTGAGTCCTTGATTATTTTTGCAGCTCTGCTTTTGCAGCGTTTGAGGTAGATGTCCTGCAGAAAGGGGAGGGCAGACCCAGAGATGTGCTCAGCTAAGCGCACGACTCTCTGCAGAGCTTTGCAGTCCTGATTTGTGGCGTTACTGTACCACACTGAGATGCACTGAGTCAATACACTTTCTATGGCCCCTGAATAGAAAGTTTTCAGGATTGCTGGTGAGACCCTGAATTCCCTCAGCTGTCGCAGATGGTACAGTCTTTGCCTGGCTTTCTTGACCTGTGTTTGAATGTGTGCAGTCCAAGTCAGGTCCTCGGAGATGTTTACACCGAGGTACGAGAGATTGAAGCTAGATGGAGTGTAACTCACCCTCTCCACAGGGGTCCCGCTGATCATAAGAGGAGTGTAGGGCCGCTGCTGTCTCTTCCTGAAGTCTACAATCAGCTCTTTAGTTTTGCTCACGTTCAGAGAGAAATAAAACGACAGTTGTCCTGGCACCATGATTCGTTAGTCTCTCTACCTCACCCAAGTATGCGGTCTCTGATAATTATTGTTGGAAATGAGGCCCAGAACCACAGTATCATCAGAACCTGAAAAAATTTAACAATTTCGAGTTTCAAGTGGAGCTGTGAGCCAGGACACACAGTCGTGTGTGTAGAGAGAGTAGAGCAGGGGACTCAGAACGCAGCCCTGCGGGGCTCCTACATTCAGGGTGATGGAGTTGGAGGTGAACTGGCCCATTTTCACCACTTGTGGTCTGCCGGTGAGGAAGTCTTGGATCCAGTCACAGAGTGTAGTGTTTAGGCCGAGGTCTGAGAGTTTGACAGCTAGCTTGGAGGGGACTATAGTATTGAAAGCTGAGCTATAGTCAATGAATAGCAGTCTGACATAGTTGCCATTTTTGCTGTCAATATGAGTGAGGGAGGAGTGCAGTACCTGAGAGATGGCATCATCAGTAGACCTATTTGGGCGATAGGCAAACTGAAGAGGGTCCAAGGTAGCAGGGATGGAGGAGCATATGTGTTTCTTTAAAAGTCTCTCAAAAACCTTCATGACTGTTGATGTGAGGGCGACTGGACGATAGTCATTCAGGCAAGAGGGTTTACTGTTCTTAGGCACAGGGATGATGACAGATTTCTTAAATGAGGTGGGAATCACAGAGGTAGCAAGGGACTCATTAAAGATGGAAGTAAACATGGTGGAACCAGCAATAATACTGCTGATCGGCGCGTGATCCAATTAGAACGCGGCCTGTATTGATCCCATGAAGTCAGGTCCGGCGGCTTTCCTGTTCATGTTTACTCTCCTTAATTCTCTCCGAACCTCGTCCTCCGACACGGTGATAAAGGAATAGTCATATTTGATCAACATCGCTGCTCTGTCTGCTGCTTCCTGACGCGCTGATCGGCAGAGTCGCGCTGCCGTTGCATTCGAAGCGGCCGTAGAAGGTGTTTAGCTCTTCGGCCAGCAATGGATCTGCACTCACCTTAAGTCGGCAGAGGAGTTATTTCCAGAGGAACAGATGGTCTTCAGTCCCTGCCACATGCGTCGAGAGTCATTGAGCTGAAAATGTGACTCAATTCTCTCTCTGTATCGGAGTTTAGCAGCTCTAACTGCCCGTGTGTGGCGGAGAGCATAACATGATGCTTTGTAATCGGTCTCATGTTAACCCATCCAAGTGCGCACAAAAGTGACCACACCTGGCGTTGTATGCGGCAGTGCGTTGGTTAACCGCCCGGGGAGCACGGATGCCTTTCTCAAGTCCACCCACGGTTTCTGATTAGGTGCAGAATGTCCTTATTGTTACCGTATCACTCCCTGTGGCTTGGTCGGTTAGCATGTAAACAAAGCTTAATGCGGGGTACATCCGTGAACTCGCTGACGTCATTAGCTGAACTCGCCCGGAACATGTCCCCTCAGTCGACCTTCATCAAGAGATTCGCCTGTAGCATAGCTTTTTCAGAGTGGGAGGACCATCGCGTCACTTCCCTCACCCCTGGGGATTCCTGAACGATCCTTTGTTTATAGGACATACTAGAGCAGGGGTCACCAGCAGTGTTGCCAGATTGGATGGCCATTTCCAGACCAAAAGCTCACCAAATCCCACCCACTCCAACAAAAAAAACGCCCAAAACTTAGTGCATATTAACAGCCCAAATAATGTGATAGAATGTCAGTCAAGGTTGACTCCTTAAAACAAAATAATGATGACTAGTATAAATATAGATACATTTCGGATCAAATTAGGGCACATACATTAAAGAGAATTACCAATATGACTATAATACGCAGGCAGACACTGTCAAAATGGCAATCAAGAAATTAACAATACTCGTTTTCAATATCAACAGTCAGAATAAGCCCATTTAAAAGCAAAAAAGTACCCAATATAAGTGATCGGAAAAAGCAACGTAATTAGCAGGTATTTCACACTTGTTCATGCACACACCATGACAATCAAAACTGTGTCATTCATTGATACACGCTCTACGATAATCCGACTATAAAAAATAATAAAAAATTACAAAAACAATAATGCACTTACCTTCATGTCACACTTTAACTTCACACGTGAAGTACATATTGTAGAACATAATACAGAACTTTGCACAGTCCAAACTAATCCAGTCCAGCAGCTTTCAATGATATACCAATCTGGACCGTTTAAAAGATAAAAGACAGGATCCTATAGATATAGATTTGGATTAATTTATGAAACTGCTCTGATTTCGGAGTTTCAGTGATATTAGAGCCTTCGTGTCATCTCCGTTTTGAGAGTTCAGTCACTCTTTATCGTGTAACTTATAGCTATTTAGGTATTGTGATCACTTTAATATAGTTATACCTTCAAAATCTGATTGGTTATCGCGCTAAAAACCCATCACTCATGAATCATCACGTCTGTCTGGTGATCCCTAGTGATTGGCTATAAGTGCGGCTGGCGACATCAACATCAGCATCAGCCGCCTCTACAGTGTGAGTGTGTGTTTAGTAATGTCGTGATGACGGACTGATTGGATGCAGTACATGCACACTTGGGCTTGTTTGTTAACCCATTCGCCTATATACAATTTAGATGTTTTGAAAACCGCCAAACTGACCCCAAACCAACCCAAATCTTGTCCACCTGCCTAAGCCAATTTTGACCCGCACAATCAAATTCAAAACTTCCCAATCTGGCAACAGTTGCCACCAAATTTGGTCCTGGAGGGCCGATGTCCTGCAGAGTTTAGCTCCAAACTGCCTCAACACACCTGCCTGGAAGTTTCAAGTATACCTAAGACCTTGTTGAGCTGGTTCAGGTGTGTTGAGGCAATTTGGAGCTAAACTCTGCAGGACACTGGCCCTCCAGGACCGAGTTTGTTGACCCCTGCTCTAGTATGTCCTCTCCTTCTACTACTGCACATCATCCAGAGGATTCATTTCCATCCAGTAAATAATGTTCTAGAGACATTCTTATTCTTGTTTTAGGATTTATTTTTTACAACCATAAAATAATGTTCCCATAACACTGAATGGTGTTTTTTACACAACCTGGAAATAATTAAGATTAAGATTATTTTTATTTGTCACATACACAATTATATAGAGAGTATATAACCAGTAGTGAAATGTATTCTCTGCATTTAACCCATCCTAAGTGAACACACACCCGGAGCAGTGGGCAGCCATGTTACAGCGCCCGGGGAGCAGTTGGGGGTACGGTGCCTTGCTCAAGGACACCTCAGTCGTGGTATTGAAAGAGGATACTCCCCCCACCAACAATCCCTGCCGGACCTGAGATTCGAACCCACAACCTTCCGCTTACAAGTCCGACTCGCTATCCATTAGGCCACGACTGCCCCATGAATTACATGATGAAGCTATGATGATTCTGGAGCTGCGTGTTTCTTCTGGTGCGACTGAAAACCCCATTTACAAGCGAATCTCTCGCCGCAGATGGAGCAGCAGAAAGGTTTCTCTCCTGTATGCATTCGTTCATGGATCTTCAGGTAACCAGCTTGAGTGAAAGCCTTGTCACAATGTGAGCATTTATGAGGTTTTTCTCCTGTATGAGTCCTCTGGTGCATTTTTAAGCCACTTAGCTTATAGAAACTTTTCCCACAATCACTACAGGGATAAGGTCTTTCTCCCGTGTGAATTCTCTGATGAACTTTGAAAGCAAATGAACTAGAAAAGCTCTTCCCGCAGTTGGAGCACAGGTACGGTTTCTCTCCGGTGTGAATCCTCTCATGGGTTTTCCGATTAGTCGAATGATAGAAACGTTTCTCACAGTGTGAACACTGATAAGGTTTGTCAGAGTGTATTCTTTGGTGTGAGTTTAGAGAAGCTGAGTTTGTAAAAGTTTTCCCACATTGACTGCACTGAAACGGTCTCTCATTGCTGTACATTAATAGATGGTTCTTCAGACTGATTCCATGTTTGAAGCTCTTCTCGCAGCGAGGGCACTGATACGGTTTGTCATTGCTGTGCGTGAGTAGATGTCTCTTCAGATGAGATCCCTGATTGAAGCTCTTCTCACAGTGAGGGCACTGATACAGTTTCTCATTGGTGTGTGTGAGTAGATGTCTCTTCATATGAGATCCACTGGTGAAGCTCTTCTCACAGTGAGGGCACTTGTACGGCTTTTCACCCGTGTGGATCCTCTTATGAACAGACAGATTTCTTTTGTTTCGGAAAAACTTGTTACATTCATTGCAATGGAAAGACTTTTCGTCGTGTGTCTTTATATGTGCTCTCATACTATAAAGAGTGGTGAAGAAATCCTTCCCACACTGTTCACAGCGAAACTCCTTCTTCACGCTGTGCTCTTCTGAATGAAGTCTCCTCTCTTCTGCGGTAGGAAAGCTGATGCTGCATCTCTTACAGCTGAAGTCTTTCTGTTCTATGTGTTTTCTCTCATGTCTCACTAAATGACCCTGTTTGCTGAATGTTTCCCCAAAGTCTGTCACTGTCCATCGCTCTTTGGATGTAGAGGCATTTTCTCCATCAGAAGATGAACCAGCGCTGTCATCTGAAAAGAACAAAATTTGCATGAAATATCTAACTTTTTCTCTAACTTCTAAAACTGAATGATCAGTTAAAATAAAACAAACTGTCTGTGAGTGCGGTTATCAAACTGCAAAGGCTGTGATGTAAATAAAAGTCTGTATATGCCGATCTCAGATTGTCAGAATTCACAACAAATGCTGCTTCACGTGAATTTACTGCACCAGGGGCGTGTCCAGGCTTGTATAACTGGGTCTGAACAAAAACAGCAGATGGGCTCATTGAAAATGCAAATTCATTCTCTGCCAGTAGGTGGCACTTTAGGAACAACAATGTGCTCATTAAAACTACTTCAGATTCAAACAGCCCTTCTCTGAACTTCTGAGTCTCAGAACAACGCTTCTGAGTGACATTTACATAACATCCACGCCACATTTTAACTTTGAGACATGCAGCGCTCATATTTATTCAATAAAATCACAGCCTTTTGAAGTTAAAACGTAAGTTTAAAAGTAACATTAAGCCACATACTTCCTGTTCCCCAAATTTAAGACCTCTTAAAATTATAATTAAAGGGTTAGTTCACCCAAAAATGAAAATTCTGTCATTAATTACTCACCCTCATGTCGCTCGTTCATCTTCAGAACACAAATTAAGATATTTTTGATTAAATCTGAGCTCTCAGACCCTCCATAGACAGCAACACAACTAGAATGTTCCCAGGTCCAGAAACGTAACAAAGAAAACAATAATAACATAATTTATTCAACCATTCTTCTCCCTGAGTTACCATCTTCCACCGTTTTGGAGATTACCATAGAATATAATCAGCGTAAAATTACGGTTGAAATGCTGATGTCACATGCACTATTTGACCGATGTCCTTGCTACATTTCTGGGTCTGGGAACATTCTAGTTGTGTTGCTGTCTATGGAGGGTCTGAGAGCTCTCAGATTTAATCAAACATATCTTAATTTGTGTTGCGAAGATGAACGAAGGTCTTAGGGTTTGGAGCGACATGAGGGTGAGTAATTAATGACAGAATTTTCATTTTTGTGTGAACAAACCCTTTAAAGGGGTCATATTATGCGATTTCAAATTTTCCTTTGTCTTTGGAGCGTTACAAGCTGATTGTGCATAGATAAGATCCCTGAAGTTGCAAAGACTAAAGTCTCAAAACCAAAGAGATATTCTTTATCAAAGTTAAGACTCGACCAGGTCCTCCTAAAACAGCTAATTTAAACACGCCCCACATGTCTACGTCACTGTGTGGGAAGATTTGCAAAACACCACCCAAATGTTTAAGCAAAGAAAGAAGGCAGAACTATTATTCTCGCTGTAGTATTGTTGCTGCCGCTGGCGCCATGTCGTGGAGACGCTGTGTTTCGTTGTGAAAGTGAAAGTTCTTTGGGCTTCCAAAAGAGGACACAACTAGAAATCAGTGGTTAAGTTCCAGGACATCACTGTTCCAGGACAGTTCAACCCAAATATTAGAGTGTGTGCAGCGCATTTTACGGAGGACTGTTTCCTGAACCTGAGAATAGCCTACAATGCTGGCTTGCTCAAAGGCTGTTTCTATAAAGTGGGGCAATTCCAGCTTTGCAAGAACAGTCTGAGCTTCTGACTCACAGCCTGTAAGTACGTTTTCTTATTTAAAGAATTTGCCATTGACGATTCAAACGTGAGTTTTGAGCTGTGTAGAATAGTGCTAGTTGTTTATCGTTTCTCTGATCACAAATGTAGACATGGTAATGTTTACGCGGCAAGATGCAACGTGACGCGTGAAAAGACAGTATAAGTCATTATAATCAGTAATTATGTCCCCACTGGATGCAACAAATGCCTCGTTTATAATGGGTTTTATTGTTTTTGTGTTGTCGCGCCTGGACACGCATCACAATACGGTGAGGGGCGTAACATTTCCGTTACACGCTTGAGGTATTCGGCCAATCACAATGCACTGGATAGCTGGCCAATCTGAGCAGCCCTCGCTTCTCAGAACGATGAGCTTTGTAAAAATCTACGCGTTTCAGAAAGGCGGGGCATAGAGGCATTAACTTTAAACCGCATAAACACATTGCATTACACCAAATAACTGCCAGATCTGTTTATTTTTCCCAGATTATAGATAATAATCAAAGTAATCCCAGGCATCTCTTTCATACTATTAACAGACTTCTCAAAGTTTATGATGGTATTTCTCTATCTGTCTCAAATAAGTTGTGTAATGATTTTCTTAATTTTTTCAGTTCTAAAATTGACAACGTTTACAAGTTGCTTATTCACTTATTCAAGTTGCACCTGTTTCATCTTCTACAGTTTGCCCGTCTTGTTTCCATGGCACAACTTTTTCTCAAATTGAGCTGCTCACTAGGGAGGTATCACGTATGAAAGCCACCACTTGCATGCTTGATCCCCTCCCTACAAGCTTATTTAAGTCTTGTCTTGACTCTTTGTGCCCAGCTGTTCTCAGCATTATTAATGATTCTCTGTGTACTGGTGTTGTACCAGCAGCATTGAAAACTGCTGCTGTAACATCTGTTCCGAAGAAGCATAATGCTGACTTGGATAACTTAATTATCGTCCTATATCAAACCTTCCTTTCCTTGCAAAAATTTTAGAACGTGTTGTGGCTTTGCAGCTACATGATCATCTCATAGTAAATAATCTTTTTGAACCCCTTCAGTCTGGCTTCAGAAAATTTCATAGTACTGAGACCGCTTTGGTCAAGGTCACCAACGATCTGCTAATAGCCTCAGATTCTGTCTCTCTCTCTATTCTTATTCTTCTTGATCTTAGTGCCGCTTTCGATACTGTTAATCACATCCTTTTACTCAATCGTTTGGAAAATGTCTTTGGTGTTTCTGAGACTGTTTTAACTTGGTTTAGATCTTACCTCACTGATCATCAACAGTTTGTTTGTATGAATGGTTCACGGTCTGAGAAGGGCCCTGTCCGCACGGGTGTTCCTCAAGGTTCGATTCTAGGCCCCTTACTTTTTAGCATTTACATATTTCCACTCGGTCTGCTTTTAAGATCACTTGGGCTTAATTATAATTTTTATACAGACGACACTCAGATTTATATTAATTCTAGGCCTGGTCAAAATTTGGATGTTCTTTTCTTAACACATTGTATTTCTGAGATAAAAATATGGATGTCAGAAAATTTCCTGTGTCTTAATAATGATAAGACTGAGGTCTTGCTCATTGGTTCCTCCCATCAGCTTCGTAAAGTTGGCTCATTAATTTTAAACATTGATGGCTCTGTTTTGGAGTCACAGACTAAATAAAAAAAATTAGGAGTAATATTTGATTCGAGTCTGTCTTTTGACTATCATGTGCAGTATACTGTTAAGAACTCTTTTTTTCATCTCAGAAATATTGCTATAGACTTCGTTCTATGCTATCCCTCCCTGCGACTGAAAGGCTTATTAACACTCTTGTTTTTTCTCGCATTGACTACTGCAATGCACTTCTTGTTGGGGTTCCTAAAACCACACTTAATCAATTGCAATGTGTGCAAAACTCAGCCGCTAGGATCCTGACTGGTGCAAGGAAAAATGAGCATATTACACCAATTCTAAAGTCTTTGCATTGGCTCCCGGTTAGGTTCAGAGTTGATTTTAAAATTCTTATGCTCACATATAAGGCACTGTCATGGTCTGGCCCCTCAATATCTGTCTGCACTTTTAACTTTATATACACCCAAGCATCATTTACGATCCTCACAAGCTGGTTTATTGGTAGAGATGTGCTCTGTAGGGGACAGGGCTTTCTCTTCCTACGCTCCCAGGCTTTGGAATGCACTCCCTCTACAAATTAGAGATGCACAGAATTTAAGCATTTTTAAGTCTTACTTAAAACTTTTTTTTTTTAGGTTAGCTTTTTCTTGACTGTTTTGATTTTAAGTTATATCTTGTTTGTTTTTTTAAATTGGTTGTCATGTGTGTGTTGGATTTTTACTTGTTTGTTTTATGTAAAGCGCTTTGAGAAACTGTTTTAAAGGCGCTATATAAAAATGAAGTTATTATTATTATTATTAAAATACAAAAAATAATGTTATTTTTAGCAACGTCATATGACCCTTTAAGACTTCTGTTATAAAATTTAAGGTTTTTCCAAGACTTTTTTTGGACTTAAATTTGATAAAACTAAATTTAAGACTTTTTAATGACCCGCTTAAAACAAAACCCATAAATTCTTTCAGAGCTAAAACGTCCTAAAAATCCTCGTTCAGTTAAAATCATGCTGCTCTGCTCCCAGTCCCCTCTGCACATACTCTGCTTTGGGGTGGAAAAGTCATCATCCTCATCCTCATTCTGATCTTCATCCTCGTGACTCTGTTGTTGTTCCTCTGCGGTGGAGCTCATCTTCAGCGGCGTCTGCAGCATCTGCTGTTCTCCAGCGTTACAGTCAGAGGTTTGATCAGTGGATTCATGATCCTGAGCGTCAGTATAACAGAGTAAAGTGAGGCTGAGCTCTGAGTCCTGTGTGTCTCTGTATCTCTGATCTCTGACGCTCCAGACTGAATCCTGAGCTTCTGTCCCATCAGCCACACGCACTGAACCCTTCTCCACATCCTGACAAACACATCACAGATAAACACAAATAAAGAACAAGCTGCTGATATTAACCTCATTACTCAGCAGTTATCTCTGGTGGTTATATTGGTGATTAGTTAGCATATTTTGGTGTTGACTTAATTTGAGACGCTGATAAGAACTGAGTTTGGTTTGTGAAAGAAGTCTCATTGAGTGACTGAGCTGAAGGATGAAATGAAGATCTGCACAAACCTCTCTGTTCAGTTTGTCTCCTCTTTCTCTCAGCTTTGCCTCCAGTGAAGCCACCTCTTTCTTCAGCCGACAGATTTCTGTGATGAAATCCTCAATATCCAGCATGGACAGATCAGTTCCTACTGATTTACAGCAGATCACATCCACCTGCGCTTTCATGATCAACATCTGAACACAAACACATCATGATTATTAAAGACGCATTTGGGCCATTCCACCGAATGGGTGCCATTTGCTTCCAAAACTCTTCAAACAAAAATTCATTTTCTATCTTTTTTAAAGACTGAATCTAGTAATACACATATTTAACTATTCAAAATCTGTATTGGTCCAGCTCAGGTAACTTTATTAAATTTTTTACACAATTTTTAAGTGGAATACTTAATTTTTTTCTCAGTCCTGTTACCAAAACTCTAATGTCTTTTAAAAGCATGTTTAAAATGATGTCAACAAATTCCTTCATTTCCCCCTCACGCAGGTGTTTATTATAAAGAAATTGTTGGTTTCAGGATCAAAAAATATATTTTTTTATCATAAAAAATCACTATTTATCTACACAAGGTTTTTTTTTCATTTTAAAGGCGACTCAAACCTCAAGCTTATCAATTTTCTATGATGCAATTTATTAAACTATGGGATAAATTATGGACCAAACTTAATTAAAAAAAATAGTGGTTTAACTTTATTTTTTAAAGAAAAAACTATTTAATAACAGGAATGAAACTGGTAACAGGAGTGAGTATCCATTATATTAGTATACAGGTTTGACTACACATGTGAGGTAATAATAACCGCACTGATATAGTGAAAGTGTTGAACATTGACTAGTGAGCTGACCTCTAAAAAAGCCCAAATCATGTTTCTATTTAAATCTAGTGGTCTGCAGAGGTTTTTGTTAGGGTTATGTTTAGGGGTAGAGGATGGGTTATAAGATAAGATATAAATAACAAAAAAAAAAAAAAAAAATTTAATAAACTTAAATAATATATTTTCAGTTTTTCTGTGGATATTGTTTTCTTATAGCGCAGCTCACACTCAAACGCCATTCTATATATGAGTCTAATACATAATTGCCACAGGACAGAAATCCTACATTTTCTGTCATACTTGCAGGAAAGTAATATAAAACAACAATGCAGGAACAACCATAGGTTTTCTCTCGCAAAAGCATTGTCTCAGTGTGGATAGAAGGCCAAAACTTTGAGAACAATGGTTAGTCTAGATTAATACGGATGTAGCCTAATATTTACATTAATAAATCTGATGACACTACTCACTCCTGTTACTTTTACTCAGGTACTATATACAAGTATAGGATATATGAGTAACAGGACTGAAAGTAACAGGATTGAGATTTTAGGATAAAATTAGCAAATACATATAATCTAGCCACATGGAGTACGTGATAATATTATGAGAATACTCAGCAAATTATAGTGATTCACCAAAGATTTGTATTTTTAAAATAAACAAGTAAAATAATCTAAGAAATAATTTAGGTAACAGGACAGTATATTTAAAATGACGCACCCAGCCACTGTTACAATATCATCAAATATACAGAAAAGAAAATAAGAGCACATGCTTTTGATCATTTCAATGCCTTCAGAAGATCCAGATGTTGCAATATTATGTTGAAAATGTGTCTTGTGGATTTTTCCCAGTTTTTTAGAGGGGGGTTGTGTTAGGGCAGGGGTCTGCAACCTTTGCGACCAAAAGAGCCATTTTGGCCCTGCTCCCACCAAATTAAATTTGCCTGGAGCCGCAAAACATAGTTGACCTTTAAATTAATATAACAAACCGATTCAGGACCTCTCCTCTGGACAGCCACCGGACTTTGTTATGCAGCAAAAGATCCGAATATGCGCTGTCGACTTCATCTAACAGTGAACAGAACTGTCGGTGATTTAACCCTTTTGCCATTATTTTGTTCACTATCTGTATAACAAGGTCCATCACTTCCATACATTCGGGTGGAAATGTTTGAGCGCACAGTGCTTCTTGGTGCAAAATGCAGTGAAATGTCAGAAGCTTTCGACCCAGTGACTTCTGAAGTAAAGTCACAAACCCCTTCTGCGCACCTCTCATGCTTGGTGCACCATCAGTCGCCACGGACACCAGGTGGGTGGTGTTTATTTCTTTGGCTTTCAAACAGTTTAGCACAGCCTCACATATGTCCTGCCCTCGCGTTTGGCCTTTTAGTGGTATCAACCCTATGACATCTTCCTGCGGCCCATCGGAGTTCACATACCTACACAAAACATCACCTGACTCATCACAAGCGATTGAGTATGCTGGAGCTGAATTGATGTCCTTGATTTGCTGGCTGGTGATGTTTGCCGCTATTTTAATGGCCCTGTCTTTGACGGTTTTTGCAGAGAGAGGCATATCTTTAATTTTCTGAACAATTTCACGTTTATTTTTGAAGTCCGAGAATAGATGCTCTGATATTTTAATGAACGATTCTTTCATATATTCTCCGTCTTTGAACGGCTTTCCGCGCTTTATTATCTCCTGAGTTGCTGCAAAACTAGCAACTGTTGTTGAGTTTGGAGACTTTATCCACTGTATGAAGTTAAACTTGCTCTGCAGCAGTTCTGAAATGGCTCTTTTCCGTTCATTTCCAGCTGAGTACGTCTCAGCAAATGCTGTGTGCCTTGTATGGAAATGTCGTTCTACGTTACTTTTTTGTTGTTAGCCAATTTTTCACCACATATTAAACATACCGGCAGGCCAGCGTCGTTGGCAGTGAAAGCAAATACATCTGTCCACGCAGAGTTAAACTCTCTGTTTTCTTCTTTTTGACTTATCCATAGTTAGTTGACCTCAATAGCCTATCAGCTAATGTTACTCGCGCGGGTCAAGGCGGCGGGAAGCAGACAGGAAGTGCGGTAGGCTATGGTTTGATCGATATAATAAATATTAAAGTATTACAACTTTATTTTCAGTGTCACATCTGTTACCTTGAACGCCAACACTGTGTAACAAAAATAAAATAAATGGCTCGAGAGCCGCGGGTTGCCGACCCCTGTGTTAGGGTAACAGGACTGAGTGAAAACCTGGGGACACGACTAAAATGTGTATTTTATCCAAAATAGTATACATTTATTTTGAAATAAATGTATTTAAAGCACAGATGGGATATGGAGGTACACAAAAATGCTAAATAAAAATAATTTCTGAAGGATTTTGAACATTATATTTAATGTTAAAATGTAGCGTTAGACACTGGGGACATGTACAAATGCTATATTTTCAGTGTTTTATGTAGTTTTTAATTATATATTTTAAATTTGCAGTTAGATTAATGTGCAGGACACATTGCTTAATAATAAAATGTTTTTATAGTTAAATTGTATGCATGTTTGTACCCATAATGTCCTGGGGACAGAAATGGCACATTTATAATGAACAGACACCGATTTAACCTCAAAATGATTGTTTACATACGACGAACAAGAGCTGAACTACACAGAACTGACTTGTTCAAGAAAATAACGTCTGATTTCTCAAAAAAATTATAAAATATTTATTAATAGTGACATATTAACTAATGTTTAGTTATATTACCCAGCCAGCCTTAAGTATGAATATTGAGAGATATTTCATACCAAATTATTCATATTACCATATTCATTCAACCTTTAAAATTACGGTCTGGATTTTTAAAACTCTAATTATATTTTCTAATGATATTTAAAGGTTTCTCCTTTCTTCTCTTTTATAGTAACTATGGTTTATTACAAATATCGTGGTTGAAATGTTTTTACTGCAGTAAATTTTCATAAGCAACGAAATTCAACGAGGAAAAGCATAATTTAAGGTCTCCAAAACACAAACACAGCTAAAACACAGGAATAATGTTAAAAGTATTAAACTCTTACCGTCTGTGTGCTCCAGTCTCCTTCTGTCTTTCTTCTGTGGTTTTGCTGGTGAACTGAAGAAGAAGGTCACAGCGCCTCCTGCAGCACGAGCGATGATATAAACACCTTTCATTGGATCTCCACAATAAATTCATTATAAACGATTCCTATAATTGACTTAGGCCTGTGATAAAAATAGTCTATGCAGTAATGTTACTGCAATGAATACATTCTATGATTGTCATCATCTTTTCTTTTTTTTGTCATCTTTAGATTTTATTTTTTTTATGTTTGTTGCATAAAATATGTCGTGTGTGTGTGTGTGTGTGTGTGTGTGTGTGTGTGTGTGCGCGTGTGTGCGTGCGTGCGTGTGTGTGTGGGTGTCCTGGTAAACCCTAAGTTATGGGACAAAATGTCCCCACAAAGATGGCAATATCCAAAATCCTTGTTCTTTGATGGGACATTTTTTGGTCCCGTGAGGAAACAAGCTTTTAAATTATACAAAAAAAAAAATCTAAAAATGCAGAAAGTTTGCTGTGAGGTGTAGGGTGTAGGGTGTAGGGTTTAGGGTTTAGGGTGTAGGGTGTAGGGTTTAGGGTGTAGGTTGAAGGGTTTAGGGTGTAGGGTGTAGGGTGTAGGGTTTAGGGTGTAGGGTTTAGGGTGTAGGGTTTAGGGTGTAGGGTTTAGGGTGTAGGGTGTAGGGTGTAGGGTGTAGGGTTTAGGGTGTAGGGTGTAGGGTGTAGGGTGTAGGGTGTAGGGTTTAGGGTGTAGGGTGTAGGGTGTAGGGTGTAGGGTGTAGGGTTTAGGGTGTAGGGTGTAGGGTAGGGTGTACCCCAGCTGGTGTAGGGTCGAGGGTGTAGGGTTAGGGTGTAGGGTGTAGGGTGTAGGGTGTAGGGTTTAGGGTGTAGGGTAGGGTGTAGGGTGTAGGGTGTACATGAATAAAAGCATCTAAACACTGGACAGCAGCAGGATTTATTGAAGCAGTTATTCAGAGCAAGCATCTCAGTAATTCACTGTTGACTGACGCTTGAGAAATGAGCTGCAGCAGTTGTCTCATAATATTTCCGCCGGATCAGATTAATAACATTAATGTCTGGTCACTTCCTGCACAAAGATCATGACAGCCTCATCTTTATCTCTGTTCTTAGCTCCTCCTCTGATGTGAGTGTCTCCGCCCACTGAATCAGAAGCCCCGCCCCTCAGATGCTCAGCACTTCTGCTGTTCGCTGCACATCATGAAAATATGAAATGCCTTGCATTGATTAGGTTATGTGTGTTTTTCCCTCTCAAAGACACAGACGCATGCAATCTGTTAAACTGCTGGAAAGGAAACATCTGCTCGTCTAAAATCCCTCACTTTTCCAAGAGAAATAAAGACAGACATGACTGCAGGCCGAACGGCTCACTTTTATTCTCTCTGAGCCTTTCAGCTTTTATGTGGCCAAAGCTTTTTGTAACGTAAATATTTACTGCGTTAGTCTATTAAGAAACGGTTCTTCTGCTCACACACGTTTAACTATAAATAAGGACATGACACTCTTAACAGTTTTAGTGATTTATAAATCTAATTATACTGACCCAAATCCTGCTCCTATATATGTTTTGCACTTTCAGTACATTTAACTACAGCACACATACCATACACAATGACTAAAAATGCTCTTCTGTTCACCAAGGGTGCATTTATTTGATAACAAAAAAATACAGTAAAAAATTGGAATATTATTACAATTTAAAACAAGTTTTCTATGTGAATATCTGATAAAATGTAATTTATTTCTGTGATCAAAGCTGTATTTTCAGCATCATTACTGCAGTCTTCAGTGTCACATGATCTTCAGAAATCATAATAATATGCTGATTTCCTCAAGAATCATTTCTGATTGTTGTATTTTTGTGGAAACGGTGATGCTCTTTATTTTCCAGGTTCTTTGTTGAATAGAAAGTTCAAAAGAACAGCATTTATTTGACATAGAAATATTTTGTAATATTCTAAATTTATATTCAGTTATTTTTAATCAGTTTAATGTGTCTTTTCTTAATAAAAATGTTAATTTCATTCAGAAAATGTTTTGACCGGTAGTAGCCGATGTTCATGGCATGAGAGGAAGTGGAAGTATTAAATGTTATTTCTCACAGTGTCTGAACAGGAAGTGACCGATGGTGTGATTTGGGAGCGTTTCCTGTAGGAATAGGTGGAGTGACTTCGGTTTACACCTGGAACAAACTGATAATCACATAATAAACACAAGAGCCATTAGAAATCACCTGGGAGCGGCTTTAATAACTGTCCCATCTGTTTAACATGTTGTTTTAATCAGGATCTCAAACAGCAGGAAAGTTACAGTGACTCTATGAAGCTCATGAATATTTAATGAGCCAAAAAACACTTCTGTTTATAATTGCAACTCTTTGTAACCCAGTGTTTCACTGCAATGCACTGATGCTGCAATTCTCTCTAGCAATGTTGGCGCCGTGTCACATGATTAATCAACTGTGCGTTACCATGGTTACTGTTGCTCAAGCTAACAAAAAAAGAGAGGAAGTGAAGGTGGCACTTTGATGTGTCATTCATACGCTTTTAAAGAAGCCACACATATAAGACCAAAAGAGCTGCAAGCAGCAACAGGAACAAACTGTTGTGTAAACAGACAACATATAAACTGAAGTATACAAAACCACAGCGGCTTTAATAGGAACAAACTGTAGTGTTTCCAGACCACAATCATATGGTATTATGTATGTATTTTTGTCTGTGTGTGTGTTTATGTGAAGAGTTACATCATCAATCACTAGAGGACTGAACATTCTAAGAATGCTTCGCTTGTATCTTTTTACAAACAAACGTTACATTTGAAAGTTCTCTGGACATTCTAAAAAAAACAAGTAGTAACATTAAAAAAAAAACGTTAGATGAACGTCTAGCTAAAAAAAAAAACATTCAATGAACGATGTATATAGGCTAAAAGCTATTTTGAAAACATTTTTACACTCATATTTTGGGCTTGCATTTACACAGTACATATTTTTAATACATATATAATATAGCATATATATTTGGTATTTTTTATCATCTTCATTAGGCCGCGTTAAGCGTTTAATGAACCACTGCAAGCTGTTCCGTTCTGGGCTCATCTGCTAAACACACTAACATACAAGCAGAATTGTTATAAGTAATAGACATTTACTAACCAATGTAATAAAAGGTCTCAAGCCTATAGAAGACTACAGCAAGAAATACTAGAGAAATTGAATGAATTAAATGTAATGATAAAACACTGCATAACCTTAATATTCTCTGTATAGGTTGTTACACAAATCTATCTATCTATATATATACAGTATATATACACATATATATATATATATTAACATGGCAAAGTAAGGAAAGTTCTGCATGCTTCAAAAAAAGAGTAAAATACCTGCACTGTTCTGGGAACAATATTTAATGGTTTTGAGAAAAAATAATTATAATGCTATTATTGGTTTTCCAAAGACTGAAACAGGAACCACATGCTAACATTAATTTGCTGGGATGGTTTTCATTGGAATAAGTTAATTTAATCAAGAAAGATCTTTTCTCAGAATGTTATTGGCTCCATATCATCTCTGTTCTCAAAGTGTCATGCAAGGGAAGATATTTACTGGGAAGAAATATATCTTCTGGATGGAAAAGTGTTTTTGTGGCAGGTGTTCTTCCTTTAAACTACTTTAATGTGCAGATGGAAGTATGATATAGAATTAAAATGCATGTTTATGGTGTATTTGACAAGACCACTTGGGAACACAAAACAGAAATCAGCCACAGCTTCTCTTAGCAGTTATTTAATACTTGTTAAAAACATCGCAGTACCACATCAGGGCCAAAAATGACCCTTATTTCAAGTACAAAAATAACAGCAAAAAAAAAAAAATTCTACAAAAGATACAAAAATTGTGAAAATGTAAAATAAAACATTTGTTTCTAATCAATATCATTACACATACAATAGAGAGCTAGTAAAAACAACTGTGATGCAGAAGCAAAGAGTTTAAAACGTTCACATTAGATTCATCGTCTTACAAAATCACATTGTTCTCAAAATAGAAACACTTAAAGCCCAAAGTATGCTTAGTTTTGATGAGGAAGAAAACATGTGCGAGAGCACAGGCAGCCGCGTCATCTTTGTGCCATCAATGCTATTTTTCTCCCGATGACCAAAAAAGTTCTCTGTACTCTTTAAAACTAGAGATGTTCTTCAAACACTCGTCAATACTGGAGTCTGTTGTTGCATGTCCAGCAGTATGTTACTGTATAATAACGTAATTTATGTTACACAGGCTTGTGTGGTGGCCGCTTTTGAAGCACTGCTCAATTAATTATCAAAACCTTTGCAAATAATTAGTTTCGAAACAGTGGTTCAGAGCGTGCATCAAACTGCCAAAGTTACATGGGTTACACTTTACTTGACGGGGTGTGCATAAGACTGACATGACACCTTCATAATCATGACATGACATGAATATGAAGGTTTTTTATGCATGTTTATGACAACAGTCAATTCGCTCAGTTATGTAATTTTTAATGCAAAGATGACATTGTTTGAGATGTCTTTGTTATGGGCTAGGGTTAGGGTTACGGTAAGGTTAGGGTTAGGTCAAATAATGTCATCTTTGCATTAAAAATGACATAACTGAGCGAATGACACTTAATGACAGTTGTCATAAACATGCATATTCATGTCATGTCATGATTATGAAGGTGTCATGTCAGTCTTATGCACACCCCGTCAAGTAAAGTGTTACTGTTGATGAACAAGTGTTACTGTTGATGATTTCAGTAAACACGGCTTTATGTCACATCTGTGTCTAAATATTTCGACATATCAACTTGTGTCTATGACGTTTGTGTAATTAAAAGGAATAATAATAGTTAATCGGCTTTTATTGGCCATCGATAGAACAAACCAAACAAGCCCTGAAAGTTGATAAAAGAACACAAATCATAGCAACACGCTATTTAATTGTATTAGCTGATTAGTTAATTGCATTTGATAGATTATACTTTCAATAACACCTTTGCAATGGGTTTGTAAAAGCTGTTTTGTGTTTGTTTTTCATTGCATTTACACTATATCGACCCGGTGCTTCAAAACAGTGAATCATTTTGCAAAGCAATTAGTTCTGTTGTCTCTCAAAGCTTTGTTTCTCCCATCTTTTGCTTGTGCATGTGTAAAAATCAAAGTATACTTAGGGCTTTAGGAAGCTGAATTTAAAGGTTCACTTTACTGTGTTTATTTCTCCATCTGAGAAAGCTCCTTGGACACATAATACGAATCTCAATGTGTTTATATCTCCGTGATATTATCGTATCAGGAACAGTATTACTTTGATTTGTTAAGCAGTCTTTGCTCTGTGTTTAAATAGCTTTATGAATCTAAAGTACCTCTCATCTGTTTCTCACATTAAATAGAGGTCAAATTTCCCCAAACAGCTTAAAGACGTAAAGTGGCATGTAAGTGCAGATCATAAAAAAACGTGACGGTTTGTGATTGATAATCGATTAAACCTCTTTCATAAAACACCTCTTTCTTCAAATATCTTCACAACATTTTCACACATAAGCAAATAAAAGCTGCCTTTTGCATGTAATATAAGACATCCTCCACTAAAGGCACGATAAAGAACAGCTAAAGTGCCTCCGAAGTCCATTAGAGAAAGAAAACTGCTCTAGATATTTGATTGATTGATCTGTTTTAGCTGATATGTTTCGACTCTAGCTCACGTGAGGAGTCGAGACCTGAAGTTCATGCTTAACGGAGAGAAAGAAAGCAGATACAGATCTTCTCAATGTGCTGCAGAGTTAAAGCTCTGTGAGACGATGTGTCTGTAAAGGTCAAACATCTGCAAGGATCCTCCAGGACTGACGGCCGCTCTATATCTTGGACTCTCCTGTGGCCCGACTGCTTCGTAGAGGTTGCTGTAAAGGTCAGAGGACACGTTTAGAAGCAGAACCACATTATAGCATGAAATTATAGCCTTTATTTATCCAAAAACTGTTTATTTAATCATCAACTAATCACAATTATTTAATAATCAGCTGAGTTGTATACAAACTTTAAACCTGCACCCAGGTGAAAAACAAGTGCACTTCCATAAAGTGCTCTATTTTCGCGCACTAATTTTGTACTTAATATTAGGGCTGCACAATTAATCGATTTTCTAATTGCAATTACAGATGCCACAATTATGTAATCGTTCAAAGTGGCAATTAATCGTTCAAAGTCCACTTATGTTATCCTGCGTGCTTAAGATGTGTTTTTTTCTTTCTACAGGTTATATTAAGGGTTTTTCCATTGTTTTAATTTTAGTTTTAGTATAACATTATAATACCATTCACTTTTCTTTATTTAAAGTATAAACCAATCTGATGTATAATTCACATTTGAGGCTTAATATTATAGAAAAGCAATAAAGGTTTAACAGTTTATGTTCATGTAAAAATATGGTATGCAGTTGCTTCAAACAATGGTATAAACATCATTCAGTGTAAATTTTGATAATCGTAATTAATAATCGCAATTACAATTTTAAGGGAATAATCGACAATTATGATTTTTGTCATAATCGTGCAGCCCTACTTAATATACTAAAAGTGATTCTTTAGTACTTCTTAAGATAAACTTAAGATCGTCTAAGTGTGCTCAACTGTGCTATTTTGAGAGAACATGAATATTTAAATTTACTGTAAAGAAAATACACAGTACTACATTTTTTATATTCTATATAAAATAAATATTTTACATAACAGGTTTTACTCTAAAATTGATATAAAATTAAAGCCTTATGTCTAAATAAGTTGTGTTCCAAATTTGAAGTTGATATGAAAAAAATGGAGGCTCCTGTGAGATTTTATTTAGGGCATCATACCACAAACAGCCACCGGGTGCATCCAAACTCCATTGAATTGTTTTTATGCATTTTTCTGTCACAAATGTCTAAATGTCTCTCGCCGATCACAAAAAGACCACCAAATATGGAATCCCGAGAGTCAGAGCTTTCCGACGTTATGTATTTTGTCAAGATTATAAAAAGTTTTGATTCTAAAAGACCATAATGCATTGTGTAATATGACACTTGACTCCGCCCACTAAAGGGGAGGAGACCGCCAAAAGATTTTAAAGTACCATTTCCATGGTAACACAATATCCGATTTCAAAATGTTTCACATGATGAATTTTGAGGTTTTAAGCTTTCAAATGATATATAATTTATGATGATTGCGAAAATATTTGATAGGGGAAAAAAAGACAACGAAAAAAAGAGCGGTTAAGGGGTTAAAAGGTTACAAATCATGTTAATACAGCATTCCTTTAACCTTATTTTAATCTAACATCCTAAGAACATTAGCATTAACATTCAGAAAATATCAGTAAGATCATAAGGGCATTCTGAGAATGTTTTTATCTTACTTTTATCTTAACATTTACACAACCATTTCAAAACATTAAAGTAAAAGCTAACATGATGTCTTTGCCATGCAAATTTACCTGACTGTTGCTGGACTGATTGGTGCTGAATTCTGAATATTTCTTCTCCTTAAGTGAGCAGATCCTGGTAATGAGCTTGCAATACTCATCTCTGACCTGAAGGGGGCGACACAAAACACGTGAAAACACACCGAAGGCTCTTCTTTCTGAGGGAGTCAGTCTGTTTGATAAGATCTTTGCAATTTAGCTTGAATCCAGACTAGGGGTGTGCGATATATATCGTCTGCGATAATATAGTAATTGTTGTTTTAGCGATGTGCAATTTGGCATTATCGAGTATTTTGCAAAAACCAATCAAAACACACCTACAGAGCGCACGCATTCATTACGTGAAGTCTAGACTAGAGTGTGTTCTTTCACGGCATGATTCAGTCTATTAAAATGCATTAAGAATGATCACAAAATTCAAGATATGGGGGCAGAAAATGTGTATATATATCCTTTCATATCGTTAAAATTACACGAAGAGTGCTGTTTTTGTTCAAAAATAAGCATGATTTTATACAACAGTTCAATAAACAATAAGTTAATATTACGATTTAGACACCATATTGCCTGTTTTTTCTCTATTTCGCCAACAAAAATAATTCCAAACAGCTACAGCACTGTTTTGCGTCTCTGAGCAACATGACGGTGTTTCGTGCCTGAATGAATCAACCGTTAAATGATTCGGTTCAATCGCAATGACTCACTTGTTACCAGTGACTTGCTGCCACCTACTGGCGGTTTTAATTTCACATTCAAAAGTATCTGTTCATTTTAAAATAATTTCAAATATAAGTATTCACTGTTTTATGTTTAAAATATCAAAACATTATGCATTTGTAACTGCAGGTTAAAGCACTACGTGTCCCTCTGAGCTGCATTAAACTATGTAAATATATCTAAATGCCATTCAGATGCAACTTCTGCAAAGATTAATTTTGTTGATACTGGTTTCATTTGTTTGGTAACAGCCTAAATGTCTTATTATTCTAATTGACTGATTAAATTTGACTCAAAAGATGCACACTTTTAGGAAAATAAATGGCTTTATTAAAGGTAAAATTACCCATAAAAGGTAAAAATCAATTTAAACTTATATGAAAAGATTAATTTCTATCACTGATGTGAACGGACCACACAGAATATGAAGAATATCAAAAACTGCAGCTGTCCACGGTAGACAGATATCAGCTCAATAACACACTCGGCAAAATATCGTCTAATTATCGAAAAAATCCCCCAAAATATCGAGATATCATTTGTTTTCAATATCGCACATCCCTAATCCAGTCCATACTGTGTTTTCCATTTTGTTGCATTTGTGTGTGTTTTAAATACCGGTTTGGACAGGAGGCAGTGCATGATGAAGATGAGCGCCCCCTGGAGGCTGTTTAAGATGGTGAAGAGGTACAACGCAACCAGAGTTCCTTCCGCCTGGAAGAGGAAGCAGCCGAAAACCCACATCCCTCCAAGAACACACATCTGAGCCACGGCGGTCACCGTAAACCCCCTGAAAGTCACCAGAAATGGGTTAGACTCAACGACTGAATCTATTTAGGACTCGTGTAATAAACACTCGCCTGATGTTGCGGAGTTTGGAGAGGTCTGGATTGAGGCTGGAGAACTTTTCAGCCAGTTTCCAGACGGTGATGATGAAGACAAAGCTGTTGAGGATGACGACGATGCAGACGGGCGCAAAGAAGCTCCATATGAAATAACGGTCAAGAGAGAGCCAACAGCTGGAGCAAAAACACACAAAATAATCATCAAACAGCTGGAAACCACTCAGACATCAACACTGCGATTTAGAGGCTGTTAAACTCGCTCGCATGAAAAGCTGAAACACAAACATCATGCAAATTTACCCTAGTAAAAAATTATATATTTAAAATACATTTATTTCATACTAAGTATAGTTAAAATCTATTAATTAATGTATTTGGTGACTCGAAACTTACTGATATAAAAATTATAATTAAACTTCATTTGGCGTACTACTTGAGCACAATGCACGTTTCTTAATATTAACTCTAAAATGTGTTTTAATGTCACTTTTGATGAGAATTGTATAATATCAGTCTTTAAATGCAAAATACTTAAAGTGTACTTGCAATAGTTCCACTTTAGCACAATCAAATATACCGTATTGACCCGAATATAAGACTGTTTTTTTCATGGAAATGCATCTGAAAAAACGCGGTCGTCTTATATTCAGGGTCTAGACTTTGACGTGTCAATAATACACCCACAACAATAGGTGGCGCCAAACACGCATAAAACGAGTGTGCCGTGAAATATGTAATGTGTTGTAAAGATCGCGAGTGAAAACACAAGAAAAACAAAAGCTTACAGTGTCATGTTAGTCTGATGGGAACAAATTCCTCTGTAAGTGATTTTAAAACATAAGACAGAACCCAGATTTGAAGACTACAATAAGATTTCACTTCTACTGATAATAATATGTTGCTAGGCTAATATGAGATGGATAGACTAACTGTTATATAATTCAGATGGGCTACCTGTTATTTGTATGGTATATCAAAAAGTGTTTATTTTTAAATGTCATTGTTGGTACATTTTACCAGTATTTACCATACTTTCAAAACAAAAATTAAAATAGGAAAAATATGCAATATGAAAATAATTTAAGAAAAAATGTGTTTTACAGAGAAAAAAAAAATTTGGTACATCTGGAAAAAAGGGGGGTCGTCTTATAATCAGGGTCGTCTTATATTCGGGTCAATACGGTACTAAGCATATCTTTAATCGTACTTCAGCACTACTTCTGTACAATTAAAGTGCATTAAGTACAAAATTAGTTGTTCCAGTCCAGTATACCAGTTTAGTATACTGAAAGTACAATTACAGGGTATTTTATTAAGTACATAAATATGAAAATCACTAGGGTACTCACTGTCGTTTGGTGCCGTATCCCTTTGGGAAGGCGATGGCAGAGATGATGACGATGACGAGCGGGACTCCGTATCCCACCAAATACATGTAGAGATGTTTTAAAGTGGTGTGAAACACCAGCACAACCATCCGGTAGAGCTGAACCCCCTCCAGCAGCATCCAGCAGAACGCAGACAAGAAGAAGAAATGAAGCAGACCGGCCACAATCGCACACGCTACCTGAGAGAGACGGAGAGAAACGGCACAACTACATGAGGAACGTTTGTGAACAAACACTGATGTTGACTTGGCAAAGCCTTTTTTAAAGTTTTTGTGTGTAGACAATAAAATGTTATTAACATTGCTAAAATGTTTAAGCATGTTGCTAACATGTGTTAACACATTGCTAGCATGACTCAGCACGTTGCTAGCATGTTGTAACATGTTACCATGTTTCAGCTTGTTGCTAACATGTTTTATAATGATTTAACACATTGGTAGCATGTTGCTAGCATATTTTAACATTTTGCTAACATGTTTTAGCATGTCGCTAGCATGATTTAGCATTTTGTGCTAGGATAGTCGTTAAGCTTTCGTTATGTAGCTATGTTAAGTCGTTAAGTTGTAACATGTTACCATGCTTAAGCTTGTTGCTAACAAGTTTTATAATGATTTAACACATTAGTAGCATGTCGCTAGCATGTTTTAACATGATTAGCATGGTTTACCATGTTGCTAGCATGTTTTAACATTTTGCTAACATGATTTAGCATGTCGCTAGCATGATTTAGCATGTTGTGCTAGGATAGTCGTTAAGCTTTCGTTACGTAGCTACGTTAAGTCCTTAAGTTGTAACATGTTACCATGTTTTAGCTTGTTGCTAACATGTTTTATAATGATTTAACACATTGTCAGCATGTTGCTAGCATGTTTTAACATGATTAGCATGGTTTACCATGTTGCTAGCATGTTTTAACATTTTGCTAACATGTTTTAATACATTGCTAGCATGATTTAACATGTTGTGCTAGGATAGTCGTTAAGCTTTCGTTACGTAGCTACGTTAAGTCGTTAAGTTGTAACATGTTACCATGTTTTAGCTTGTTGCTAACATGTTTTATAATGATTTAACATTTTGCTAACATGTTTTAGCATGTCGCTAGCATGATTTAGCATGTTGCGCTAGGACAGTCGTTAAGCTTTCGTTACGTAGCTACGTTAAGTCGTTAAGTTGTAACATGTTACCATGTTTTAGCTTGTTGCTAACATGTTTTATAATGATTTAACACATTGTTAGCATGTTGCTAGCATGTTTTAACATGATTAGCATGGTTCACCATGTTGCTAGCATGTTTTAACATTTTGCTAACATGTTTTAATACATTGCTAGCATGATTTAGCATGTTGTGCTAGGATAGTCGTTAAGCTTTCGTTACGTAGCTACGTTAAGTCGTTAAGTTGTAACATGTTACCATGTTTTAGCTTGTTGCTAACATGTTTTATAATGATTTAACACATTTAGCATGTTGCTAGCATGTTTTAACATGATTAGCATGGTTTACCATGTTGCTAGCATGTTTTAACATTTTGCTAACATGTTTTAGCATGTCGCTAGCATGATGTAGCACGTTGTATATGTTAAGTCATTAAGTTGTAACATGTTACCATGTTTTAGCTTGTTGCTAACATGTTTTATAATGATTTAACACATTGTTAGCATGTTGCTAGCATGTTTTAACATGATTAGCATGGTTTACCATGTTGCTAGCATGTTTTAACATGATTAGCATGGTTTAACATGTCGCTAGCATGTTTTAACACGTTGTACTAGGATAGTCGTTAAGCTTTGCTATTGATAGACAGCTTAAATACTCTACATGTCCTATTGTACAAAAGTTTTCACACCCTCAATGAAAACGTATGGGATTTTTTGCACTTTGGATTGTTAGATTAGTTAGATTAGTGAGAAGCAGATACAGCGACCCAAGTTGGACCAGTCTGAAGGACCGACCTGAGTTTGGTGGTTGTAGCTTAAAAACTCTAGGAGATACAGTCCAAATTTAGGCTCAGAAATAGAAGCTTAAAGAGTAGATCAGTATCTTGTCTTTGTTAAGCCAGCATAATAAACAGTAAACACTGCTTGTGATTCTCTACCTTTTTGGCGTTAAGGCCTATACAGAAGATGCAAGACACACACCTGATTGTGAGTGCTGGAGATCCCACAGAGGAAGACCAGGTCTGCGATGAAGAGACTGATGCTCAGATGGAGATGAATACTGGTCCGGGTTCCTTGGATGGAGCGGCAGAACTGGAACGTCAGGATACAGAGAAACAAACAGACCAGAGACAGAACTAAACCCACACGCGTGATCAACACCAAATCAAACGAGTCCTGGAGGAGAGGAAGAGGAAAAATCATCACCATTTCATCTAGAATCTGAATTAAATATGTTAAATCCCAGTTTTCTGGTTCAAAGATGTACCTGGACAGGATAGAGAGCCATGAGCACAGCGAAACTACTGAGATGAGAGCAGGAGCACACTGTGTGAGTGCTGTTAGACTCCGCCCTCTTACAGCCCCGCCCTGACCACGCCCCCTCAGCCTCATCCCAGTACACACAGGAGTAAGCCACGCCCACAGACTCCGCCCTCTCCTGAAGAAGAATGATTGACAGTTCAGAAAAGGGAAAAAATACATGAATGTTTGATTTTCTGCACATGAAATGTGTGTCTCCAGTGAGATCTTGTGCTGGTCATAATATCTTCACCTCCACGTGTCTAAAGATGAGCATCACCGGCTCTGACAGCTGTTTGGTGTCTGCATTACTGACGACGGCCGTCACCACTTCAGAGTTGAGTTGATAAGTGACGCTTCTCTCTTCATCGTCTGATTTCTCGCTGCTTGTCTTGTGGAGCAGATCACTGGAGGAGTCCATATCTTTATAACTGACCAGAGCCGCAAACGCAAAACCTGTGAACAAGAGAACATTTACATCTCGTCATGAAAGTGCTGATGGTTTCATAAGTACATACATGTGCACATGTTTATTTGTACCTGGATATGATTTCCCTACAACTGTTTCCCAGCTTGTGTTGAAGAGGGCGGAGTCTGTGCTCAGAGTGACACGCCCACTGGGCGGAGTCTGATTCCGTGTGACTGCAACCTCAGCAACTGTGATGATACAGAACAACTGCTTTCAGTCTTAAACAACAATTACAAATGAATGTGTGTAAATCTGTGATTATAATAAAATCTGTTTTTCACAACAGTATTTCCATTCAGTAATCAGAGTTTCTGCAGGTGTAATTTTAAGACTTTTAAAGACCTTTTTAAGAGCAAATAAAGAAAATCCAGTACAGACATATAAAGATTCCCAAATCAACATACATTTACAAAATGACATTAGATAAGAAAGTCTTGTTTCCTGAAAAAAGGTTCAAAATGAATTGTATTAAAAATCAAGTTATGATTGAAGTCCGTGTAAAGTCAATATTAAATGTGTGTTCTGAGTTTGTCACACCACAGAAAAATGTGTTATTAACCACCCAGCCAAATTTGAATGCTAAAAAACCTGCGAAGTAAATAAAATAAGCTATCAAAATCTTGAAAAAATAAGACGCTGGGGGCGTGTCCACTGGCGGCGCTGAAGCCACGCCCACTCGCGGGAAAGCTGCCGTCTCTCTCAACTGTCTTCCTCTAGCAGCTTATTTAATAAGGAGACGAGCTGTTTTGTAAATGATCGCAACCAGGTATTATGCATTTACGTGATGAAGGCATAGCTAGCTAGCAAACTGGGCTGTAGTAACTAACGGTAATGACAGTAACTCGCGATTGAGCCGTGAACCACTGATGCTAATGCACTCTAGTTATTAGGTGTGTTTGACTTGAAGCAGCGCTGCAGCACGATCAGTGTATGACACGAGAGCGATTCGAAAGCATCTCGCTGTACTTTGATGTCACACACCGATCGGTCTGCAGCGCTGCTTCAAGCCGAACACACCTCTTATAGTGTTGGGGGAGGGGCCGTGCTCGGGTCATCCAGTCCTGATTTAGCCCCGCCCAGAAAATCCTGATTAAAGGTCTAACTCCACAATTAATTACTACATAGTTCACAGTCTTTGTAACATGTTTCAGCAATGCATTTCTAACATTTATAATGCGTTTACAAACCATTCTCAGAATTGACTTTACACGGACTTTAAAACAAGAACAAATATTTGTCATTGGGTTCAAAAAATGCAACTTCATAAACTCGCTTCATTTTCTCAGAAAACGAGACTTCATATCTTCATTTTGCATCTAAAGTAAAGTATTTGATATAAGAATGTTTAGATATTTGAAAATATTTGCACTTTTTTAAGACCCGTGGATTTAATACTTTTAAAGACCCGCAGAAACGCTTGAACACAGTGTGTCTGAACTGTAATGTTTGTTTCTCACAGGTGTTGTGCGTCTCCATCCTGGTCACAGGCTCTCTCAGCTGAGGTCCAATCAGACGCATGCTGTTCTCCATCGCATCCAGAAACTGACTCAACATCTTCCCATCAGCGATGTTTCCATCCGACAGCAGCTCGTCGGTGGAAGTGAACACATTCTGTCAAACGCAGTGAGATTTAGAGGAATATTCCCGGTCAGACTGCTCTGTCAACACGCACAGAAATGCAGAAGAAAACAGGAGGAAGAAGAAGTGTTTGTTTCACCTCCAGTAACTGCTCTCCCGTCTGACGGCCGGCGTTTGGATCACGCAGAGACTCACAGCTGCTCCTCAACAGCCCCAGCAAACTCTTCAACTAGAAGACACACGGAAACCAAACTCTGATTACTGATTATATTCACTAAGCACTACCAAAATAATCACGAGGAGTCATTCTACCTTTACAGGCGCGTCCTGCGTGCCAGAGTCTAATTCAAAGTGGTCGCACCTCATCTCTGCGCACAGCAACAAAACAGAGTTGATTGTTTTGCACATTAGCAGCTACACCAGATACACACATGCAAACTGAACGCTCACCAATGCATTTTGACTGGTCGTTGCCATAGTTACTGTAACCCTTGTGGCATTTGCAGCTGTAGCCGCCTGGATGATTGGAGCAGGTGGCGTTTGTGCCGCAAACATCTGGACCTGAACACTCATTGATGTCTGTGAGAGGAAGAAGACGTATGAATGCGGATTCCCATGACTGTATATGTGTTTAATAATATTTCTATCATTTATATAGACAGATATACACTACACAGATATACAATTCAAAAGAGAAGAAATGCTTCCATTCAACAAGGATGCATTAGGGTGTTTTCACACTTGGTCCAGGGGTCTGAGCGCGGTTCGCGTGATTTTTGGCCCATATGTGAACACTCCAAACGATCTCAGACCCCTCAGAGGCGAAGCAAACATGCATTGTGAACACAAATTGGCCCGGGCTCACTTGATTTTTCCATTCGCGAATTCTGATGTTGTTTGGTCATCAGATGTTTCATTCTCCATACAAATCAGCTGTTCATAATGGCTGTTTCTTCTGGCAGATCTCTACAAATTATTTGTTCACAACATACTCTCATTTATTTCAATTTCAGCAGCTTCCAAACTGAAACCAGCCTAAGCTGGTTGGCTGGTCTTAGCTGGTTTAGGCTGGAAGTAGCTGGTCTCCCAGCCTGACCAGCTAAAGAAGTGGTCAAAACCCCTCTAAAACCAGCCTGCTGACCAGCTAAAACCAGCTACTTCCAGCCAAAACCAGCTAAGACCAGCCAACCAGCTTAGGCTGGTTTTAGCTTATTTTTTTCCAGCAGGGTTGTGTTTAAAGGGTTGTGTTGGTTCACATAAACACAGTTGGTTTTGTTTCAATCAAATGTAAACATCTGGGAAAGAACTCGTACGTGTATCAATATACTGATCTGTGCATTACTGTAGTTCTAGTACAGCAGC
Organism: Schizothorax lantsangensis; assembly: GCA_027422415.1. Lineage (NCBI taxonomy): Eukaryota > Metazoa > Chordata > Actinopteri > Cypriniformes > Cyprinidae > Schizothorax > Schizothorax lantsangensis. The sequence continues at coordinate 44,209,478 of CM049841.1, forward strand.
CTTATACACACAATTAATTATATGCAGTTTTATTCATTTTTTTACTTTTGATTATTCCATTTCTTACTTGAATGTTGCTTTTAAGGATACCTACTGTACCTGAAAGATTTAAAGCAATTTATTATATTTTCTTTTATTTATTTGACCTATTTTTTTTCTCAATGTCATCAATGCCTTATGCTATAAAATAAACATGATTACATAAACAAGGAAAACAATTCAAAATAAATATTATTTACAAAGGTGCACGGAAGTTATATTTTTGTGCAAAAGATAAACTTAGACGAATATTCAATGTTCAAAGATAAGCTCATTCAACAGTATTTGTAGCAATGTTGTTTTAGAAAATAATAATACTAACAACAATAACCTTTACAAACAATTTCTTGGTAAGTGAGGAACATATATTGTAAGTAAATTGGATCAAATTTTGGAGGCCATAGGCACCATTACTGCTTAAGTGGAGCAAAAAAAGGATCTGAGTCCTCTTTCAGGATCAGGGACAGTGTGAACGTAAAGAAAACCGAGTCTTTTTTCACTTGGTCCACTTAAAGGAGTCTGGGTTCGGTTCTTTTAAAGAGGACTCAAGTGTGAAAACACCCTTAAATTGATTAAAAGTGACAGCAAGGACCTTTATAACGTTAGGACATATTTCTATTTCAAATAAATGTTGTTCTTTTGATCTTTTTATTAATCTGTGAATCCTGCAAAATAAAACGTAACACGGTTTCCACAAAAATATTGTGCAGCACAACTGTTTTCATCATTGATAATAATCAGAAATGTTTCTCGAGCAGTAAATCAGCATATTATTATGATTTCTGAAGATCATGTGACACTGAAGACTGCAGTAATGATGCTGAAAATACAGCGCTGCGTCACAGAAATTAATTACAGTTTAACAGATATTCACAGAAAACAGCTGCTTTAAATTGTAATAATATTTCACAACATTACTGTTTTTTTTATATCAAATAAATGCAGCCTTGGTGAGCAGAAGACACTTCTTTCAAAAACACTCAAAATCTCACTGACCCCAAACTTTTGACACACATATAATGATTATGATTAAAATGTCATTTAATGAGCTGTTATAGTTGGACGTGACAGCAGACATACACACAGCATGTTATGTTGGTTGTGATCAGCACTCAAACACACTGGCGTCAGTATCGTTTATTAGCAGCAGCAGGACACAATGCTCACCTGTACAGGTGCTGTTCACATGTCTGTGAAACCCTGGAGAACAGATGCAGGAGAAACTGCCAGGTGTGTTAGTGCAGTTGCTGTGAACTCCACACACTGAGGACAAACACTCATCCACATCTGCAGCCGACACACACACACACAGACACACAGACATACACACACACACACACACAGACACACAGACACAGACACACAGACACACACACACACACACACACACACACACACAGACACAGACACACACACACACAGACACACACACACAGACACACACAGACACACACATACAGACAGACACACAGACACACACACACACACAGACAGACACAGACACACACACACACACACACACACACACACACAGACACACAGACACACACAGACACAGACACACAGACACACAGACACACACACACACACACACACACAGACACAGACACAGACACACACACACAGACAGACACACACAGACACAGACACACACACACACACAGACACACACACACACACACACACACAGACACAGACACACAGACACACACACACACACACACACACACACAGACACACACAGACACACACACACACACACAGAGAGAGAGAGAGACGAGTGTTTCATTTAGACAAGCACAAGATGACACATAAAGTAGTGAGATGATAGCAGTTAGAGAGGCGACTACAGCTGTCTTACACTGGAAAACACATTTATCAGCTTCATGTGGAAACATCTAAGTGAACTTTGTTAGTGATTGCATCAGCCAAACTAAATGAGGTTGTGTAAACAACTGTCTCTGTGCTTCTGGGTGAAACCAGGACTTCCTGATCGACTGCTACTAGTTTTATAAATACATAGCAACTCGTACTGTTTTGCAAAGTTTCATTTTGTATGAGAAACCCAAGATAATCTAAAGCATTTGTCAAACATCAGAGCTCACTACATGAGACGCAATATGTCGCGATGCAACTCAACTTTTTCTATTTCCAGTCTGACAAATGAGCCATCCTTTCTATCACATGTTTTTACATGCTTTGCAAAGGCAAATGTAATGCTTTCATTCGCTTGATGATAAATTAACGGTACCTGCATGCAAAGTTGTATTATAATCATGTGGAGAAGTAGCATACTGTAGTTTCATGGCGTATACTGCGTACAGTAAGCTGCTATTTATTCCCAAACATAGCTTTATTATTAATATAGCACTGAGCTGGTGGCAAGAACTGATTCTGTGAACTTATTGTATATGCTTAAAAATGCACCATACAGAAGTTGGATGGCTACATATTTCAGTTTTTTTTATGCGTTATCTAATATTTATCTATGTTAGGAGTATTTAGGCATGTATTTAAACACAACTTTAACTAGCTGACACTATAAAATGCACCATTTCAGTAAAGACTCATTCTGTTCTGGAAGGCAAGCATTGAAAAAAGTCATTTCTGAAACTGATTATAATGATGTGCTTTGCTTTGATCAGCAGTCGAATGAAAAGCAGTATGATTGAGGACACTCACCGTCACATCCAGAGTCTGTTCTCGTGGACCGGTATCCATTTCGACACGTGCAGTTGTACAAGCCGATGGTGTTCACACACTCCATAGCACCTGAGCATTCATGTGTTTTCTCAATACACTCATTGATATCTGTTGGGGGAAGCAGTGGATATTAGTAACAGTATTTAAATCATAGTAGTGGACTCTTTTATCCCATAATCCTCTCTCGTACCCCTACACTGTCCCGTTGTTGCTGTTAAGTTGGGTGTTGCTGACCGAAACCCTTCATTGCAGGCGCAGTAGTAACTTCCATTTGTATTGAAACACTGAGCGTGATCACCGCACTGATTCGGTGTTGCACACTCATCCTCATCTATAAGAGAGACAATCAGGAAGGAAACATCATTACAACGTTAGAAGAGAACTACAGATACACAAATTCCCTATTTTGAGTGACACACAGACCTTTAACTGTGTGTTATAACAAAAACATATTGAATTAAAACACATAAGGTGCTCATTACCAACACAGATCTTGTTTTTTTTCCCGAATCCAACGTTGCATCCATCCTTTGGGTTAACTGATTCACTAGACTGCAGGAACAGACCTGATGAAGACAAAGAAAAAAACAAGATCTGTATAATTATGCATACATTTATAAATCTATAAATCCATCCAGCCATCTGAAAAACTCTCCTGTCAGACCAAATTAAACTTTAAATGATTAAATTAAGCAATATGTTATAAATGTGGCCACATCTGATGGGTGTTGTCAGGCACAACCTAAAACACAATAAAGTTATTACAGACACAAGTTAAAAAAAAAACATTTAATTTACTAAGCAGTTTCATTTATTAATATTCTCATTTATGCATTATTTTTTTAATGTTCATTTACATTTAGTCATTTATCCAAAGCGACTTAAATGAGGACAATGGAAGCGATCAAAATCAACAAAAGAGCAATAATAATATGCAAGTCTCAGTTAGCTTAATGCAGTACACATAGCAAATATAATAAATAAAAAGAAAACAAATAGAATAGAAAAAGAATAGAGCAAGCTAGTGTTAGAGGCCTTTTTTGCTTTTTTTAATTGCATAATAAAAAGAAAACAAATACATAGAATACAAAAAGATTAGAAAAACTAGTGTTAGGTTTGTTTTGTTTTGTGTTTTTGTAAGAAAACAAGCAGTTAGTAAATTAATAAAGTGCAAGTCTAAAAGGGACATGTTTTTTTTTTAAAGGACAGAATTAGAATAGAGTTAGAGGGTCAAATAAAGATGGAAGAGATGTGTTTTAGCCGATTCTTGAAGATGGTTAAGGACTCAGGTGCTCGGATTGAGTTAGGCAGGTCGTTCCACCAGGAGGGAACAGTTAATTAATTACTCCATCATATCTCATATTAATATGCAAAATCAGCTATACAGAAAAAAACCCCAGAGAGACTCTGTGCTGCTGTAAAAGGATTGTTTTGTTTGTTTGAGAATCGCTATCAGGCCAGATGGATTCTGTTTGTTTTATCCATTTTACAAATAAAGAAGTATCCATTTTAGTAAATAAAAAATGGGTAGTTGTCAAGGGGGAAAATGTTTAAAAACTGCATTTGTTGACTATTGTGAGATTGAAATAACGTTTGAGCTAGCTTCCACTTTATGTTGTTGAGTAACCAACAGTGTTCATTCAGGGAACAATTCAAAATCGAGTCAAACAACTACATACTCTGTGATTGTTTTTGAATGATTCACAAAGTGATATGGTTCATAAGAGTCAACTGAATCGGACTACACTGGTTGCACAGTATATTTTTGATTCTATAAAAAGAACTGACTCATAAGAGTCATTTGAATCTGAATACACTAGTTCTGTGGTGTGTTTTTGATTCACTAATAAGAACTGGCTCATAAGAGTCATTTGAATCAGTCTACACTAGTTTTGTGGTGTGTTTTTGATTCACTTATAAGAACTGGCTCATAAGAGTCATTTGAATCTGAATACACTAGTTCTGTGGTGTGTTTTTGATTCACTAATAAGAACTGACTCATAAGAGTTATTTGAATCAGTCTACACTAGGTTTGTGATATGTTTCTGATTCATTGAAAGAACAGAGTTGTAAGAGTCATATGAATTGGACTACACTGGTTGTGTTGTGTATTTTTGATTCACTAAGAAGAACTGGCTCATAAGAGTCATTTGAATCTGAATACACTAGTTCTGTGGTGTGTTTTTGATTCACTAATAAGAACTGACTCATAAGAGTCATTTGAATCTGAATACACTAGTTCTGTGGTATTCACTAATAAGAACTGGCTCATATCATTTGAATCAGTCTACACTAGTTTGTGTATTCACTAATAAGAACTGACTCATAAGAGTCATTTGAATCTGAATACACTAGATTCACTAATAAGAACTGGCTCATAAGAGTCATTTGAATCAATACACTAGTCTACACTAGTTTTGTGAATACACTAGTGTGTTTTTGATTCACTAATAAGAGTCATTTGAATCTGACTCTGTGGTGTGTTTTTGATAAGAGTCATTTGAATCTGAATACACTAGTTCTGTGGTGTGTTTTTGATTCACTAATAAGAACTGACTCATAAGAGTTATTTGAATCAGTCTACACTAGTTATGTGGTATATTTTTGATTCACTGAAAGAACAGACTCGTACGAGTCATTTGAATCAGACTACACTGGTTGTGTATTTTTGATTCACTAAAAAGAACTGACTCATAAGAGTCATTTGAATAGGACTACATAGTGTGTGAGGCATATTTGTGATTCACTAAAAACAACACACTCCTTTTAAGAGCCTTTATTTGTGAATTGGACTATTCTAGTCGCGCTGTGTTTGTTTTTGCATGCAGCCCACGAGAACAACTCTGTTTTTATTAGTCAATTTAAAATGATTCAGCTCTGCAAAGAGAGGTAACTTAGACATATCTTTTCCATGTCATTGTAGATTCAAACGCTGAAGGATATGAGTGAATAAGATGCGATCTTCGCAGTGTGGTTAACTTTTGACACATCTAAAGAGGACATGTGTGGACTGTTTGCGTTTGCCTGATAGTCAAAAATATTTTATCTGCCTTATCTTGTGGATAATATGAGGTAAGTATTCAAAAAGTGTTCTAACAAACTTCTATAAAGTCTAAATATTGGTATTGAAAATGACTAAATGAAGGTTGAATACAGTTTTTACATCCTTAACATGTAACGTCGTTACAGCTCTTTATTGCAGTCTGCATGCAAACAAAACACACTTTCACACATATACAAAACTTTCATCTACCCACTTACACAGATGACCCAAAACCATTGTGTACGTGTTCAGGAAACCACAGATGCGATTGAAAATGTCCTGTACAAGCTTCAGCGAGTGCTGCGGCTGATGTGTCGAGCGATTCTGTAAACTAAACTAAACGAACATTTCTCACAACTCTCAGAATAATCTGTTCATCTACAAAACGAGAGAGCGCTTCACACCATTTTCAGACCTTCTTTTTCTTGCCTACTGACTTACAGTTTAACACAGAGCTACAGATGTGACGCATGACTTTCCACCCAGCACTCGCACTTAAGTCATGCAACTCATTTTTGGTTAATGTTGCAATATTTATTTCAATCTTACATGCCAGTGTCAAACCTAATGTCTAACCTGTGAGTGTAGAAAAAACCCTAAATAAAGTATAAGGTCAGTGAGTGGTTTTGTGTCATCCCTTGTAATGTATATGTGGGTTTCATTTTGACTGTTGGTGGTAAAATATGCTTCATTAACCTTTGATTTGCTTTGTGTAAGCCTGTGGAGTTTTTCAGTAGTGGTGAACTAATAAAACTAATCACATGGCCCTTCGGCTGTCAGATGTGTTTACATTTACATTTATGCATTTAGCAGACGCTTTTATCCAAAGCGACTTACATTGCATTCAAGTTACAGTTTTACATTTCATCAGCTCTTGCTTTCCCTGGGAATCGAACCCATGATCTTGGCGTTGCTAGCGCCATGCTCTACCATTTGAGCTACAGGAAAATGTTACGTTCACGTGTCTGTATTTCAGCAAAACTTGCAGTGAACAAGTAAAGTGGCATTTTAGTAACTATTTTAGCATCATGTGTCAGGCAATCATGCGTGTGCGGTAGAGGTTTGAACTAAAGCGGACGTTCATCTCAACCATCTGTGGTTACACTGCCACAAGTTTCACAGTAAGATTTAGCAACACCATGGTTAGCGTATTTAGTTGATTTCTAGATAAAATTCTGTACCTAATCTCAACCCTCCCACAATACTTTAAGCCAGGGCTGTCCAAACTCGGTCCTGAAGGGGCGGTGTCCTGCAGAGTTTAGCTCCATCTTGCCTCAACACACCTGAATGGAAGCTTCTAGTAATACCTTGATTAGCTACTTCAGGTGTGCTTAATTAGGGTTGGAGCTAAACTCTCCAGGACCGAGTTTGGACAGCCCTGCTTTAAGCATTCTTATATTTTCACTAAAACATGTTTATTAAGATGTTTCCTCTTGGGAAATGGATTTCAGCTTTTACAGTCCTTGTGGGAATATTTGGTTACATATAACTTATGCAAACCTTGACCCACAAACATGGTGCAAAATGAACACCAAGTGTCAAATGAAAGCGAGGGCGCCCACACATTCGATTTTACACTGCGTCAGAAAGCGTTTCAGTGGGAAAACGCAAGGGCTTGTGAAATTGAAGCTCCGTCATAGAAGTTGAGAAAGCTTTAACTGTGCTGCACCACATTCTCACGTATAGAGCTGCACTGATCAATGAGAATTACAGAGGAGCACTTTTGATCCAATTAGCTGTTTTCCCTTTTGTTTGAAGAACTTTTAATATTCTTGGAACCTTTCAATTGGCAAAAAAAAGGTTCTTTCAGTTTTGATTATTAAAATGTTCCCCAAAAATGGTTCCTTGAAGAACTTCACTGAAAGGTTCTTTGGGAAACCCATGGTTCCTCTTCGGCATTGGTGTAAAAACTCCATTTTGGAAGCTTTATATTTAAGAGTGTAAAATATTCTAGTCTAAAGTAAAATTATGAATTTTGAGAGTCAATTCATTGAATTATGGACAAAGAGATACATCTAAATGGTAACTGTTTTCTCAAAATGATGAGTTTTATGTATAGGCTATTAAAGAATCTGGATGTGATGTAATAGATTCAACCAACCTGTGTTTGAATGTAAATGACGTAAATCCATGAATTAGAATATTTTGTGAAATGGAAAGGTTCCATGTTTAAAGGTTCTTCATGGAACCACAGA
>CM049841.1:44222457-44229957 GCA_027422415.1 Schizothorax lantsangensis
AATGAAGAGGTAATAATAGTCAAGCTTTTAGGTGTTGATCGACTCCATCTACGTTTTGATTATCATTCTGAATCATATTCATATCAGCTTTTTGTTCAAAATGTTGTTTATTTCTTTATCTTTTATTTATGACGCTTACCCACATTCAAGTGTTTAAAAAAGATGCATGAAGCTAGAATAAAATGTTTACAAGCAGATACTCTGTTCTTTCTTTTGATGTTTTGTATGTTCAGATATTCATAACAAAATATATACAAATTAATACCTAAATAGGGACATAGTAGTGTACTTAAAGTATGATGTAAAGTCCACTTAAAGAAAACTTATGAGTATACTTGCAGTATAAAACTACTAAACTAGTAGACTATACTTCAAAGTGTACTAAAAATGCTACTACAAGTATTTCATTAGTAAACTATCAGTATATTTATAAGTTCACTTTTAGTATAACTGCAGTACAAACTAAAAACATTGATGTAAACTTGTTGTGTACTCAACGTTTACTACTGTTATACTTAAAGTATACTTAAAAGTATATTTTATATACTAGAAAGAGGGCCAATTTAGTCCCAATGAGTATTGAAATAGTACACTTACAAGTATACTACAAGTACACTGATATTTATATACTTACTACATAAAGTATACTTAAAAATGTACTTGAACTTTACTTAAGTATACTTAATAAAATAAACTTGAAGTATACTACTTTTTGGTAAGGGTAGCAGCTTCAGCAGTGCAACTCGTAATGCAAACATGCACTAAATACTCACCGATGCATTTTGACTGGTCGTTGCCATAGTTACTGTAACCCTCGTGGTATTTGCAGCTGTAGCCGCCTGGATGATTGGAGCAGTCATCATCCAGGCGCAAACTGTGCCACAAACATCTGGATCTGAACACTCATCGATGTCTGTGAGAGGAAGAGGATCGTCAGTGCTGTTAATGTCATTTCTACTTTATAGAAATATGCTTGGGCATATTTTGTATAATGGCCAGATTAATGTGTATAAATAAATAATGTAAATAAACATATCTAATATTGGATCAGTATTATTAGCAGCAGCAGGACAGCGGTGCTCACCTGTACAGGTGCCGTAAGTGATTTTCCAACATCAATTTTGATTCTGGCTCAGACTAAGAATACCATTACTTGCTAAATCTGGCTAATTACTTATAAAGCTCTGAATGGTTTAGCTCCTCAGTACTTGAGCGAGCTCTTATCCCTAACACTGTCCTCCACGTCCCATCTCTTTAACCTGCTTACACATAACACACTAATACACTTCAAATATTCAAATCCGTTAAAGGATTGTTAGGCGATTAATTAGATCAACCGGAACCGGGAACACTCAAAACTCTGGTCATTAAGAAGATGATAATACTGTTTCTTTCTTAGAATAGCCACCCGATCAAAATCAACTGCGGGCGGCAGATCTTTTTCCTATTTAGCGCCCAAACTCTGGAACCATCTACCAAACACTGTTCGGGTGACAGACACATTCTGTCAGTTTAAATCTAGATTAAAGACCCATCTCTTTAACCTGGTTTACACATAATAAACTAACATGCTTCTATTATTCAAATCCGTTAAAGGATTGTTAGGCTGCATTAATTAGATCAACCGGAACCGGGAACACTTCCCATAACACCCGATGTACTTGTTACATAGTAAGAAGATTGGCATCTACGCTAATATTAGTCTGTTTCTTTCTTAATCCGATATCACCGTAGCCACCCAATCCAGTCCGTATCCAGATCAGATGGTCACTGCAGTCACCCAGATCCAGTTCGTATCCAGATCAGATGGTGGATCAGCACCTAGAGATGACCTCTACAGCCCTGAACGTCAGCGGAGACCAGGACACCTAGATGAGCCCCAGAGACAGATCCCCAGTGAAGACCTTGTCACCTAGACGGCCATCGGGACAAGACCACGGGAACCAGATGAGTCCTCTGCACAATCTGACTTTGCTGCAGCATGGAACAAACTCCTGGTTCGTCTGGCCAGAGGAGAACTGGCCCCCGACTGAGCCTGGTTTCTCCCAAGGATTTTTCTCCGTTCTGTCACCGATAGAGTTTTGGTTCCTTGCCGCTGTCGCCTCTGCCTTGCTTAGTTGGGACACTTCATTTCCAGCGATATCGTCGACTTGATTGCACAGATACTCTTTAAACTGAACTGAGCAGGAAGAGGCATCACTGAATTCAATAATGAAATGCCTTTAACTGAAAATTGAGTGTTTACTATTGTCCTTCTGTATTATTGACACACTATTTTCCTATTTGATATACTGTAAAGCTGCTTTAACACAATCTGTATTGTTAAAAGCGCTATATAAAAAAAGGTGACTTGACTTGACTAAGCATATTACAATCATACTAATCACTGAGTATATGTTACAATGCAACTCAAATTTAACCATTCTGATGTGACAAATAAACCAGAAGTGATTTAACCTTTCTATCAAACATTTTTACAAATTATGCAAATGCAAATTAAATATTTTAATTTCCTACCTTTCATCTTTTTTTTCAGAAAAATGAATGGAAATTGCATGTAACAAAGTCCTATTGAAATGCTCTATTAAATTACATGCAAAACATGCTAAGTGTTTTACATGGACCTTCAAAATTCAAACAGAAGTAAAAAAAAAGAAAAAAGCTCCAATATTTAAAATGAAGGACAGACAATTCCTCTGTTTTTGTCTGTTATCTAATAATGAATATATTTAATATTATTTTGTCCTAGCTCTTTTTATTAATGGATTTAAACACCATAGACACTGATTGTAATTATGTTCTGTGGTTTGATACATAGCTAAATGAAGAGTGAAGCTGCTCACCGTCACATCCTGAGTCTGTTCTCGAGGGCCGGTATCCATTTCGACAGATGCAGTTGTACGAGCCGATGGTGTTCACACACTTCATAGCACCTGGGCAGTCATGTGTTTTCTCAATACACTCCTCGATATCTGTTGGGGGAAGCATTTGGTATTACTTACAGTATTTAAATCATAGTAGTGGACTCTTTTATCCCATAATTCTCTCTCGTACCCCTACACTGTCCCGTTGTTGCTGTGAAGTTGGGTGTTGTTGACTGAAATCCTTCATTGCAGGCGCAGTAGTAACTTCCATATGTATTGAAACACTGAGCGTTATCACCACACACATCCAGTGTTGCACACTCATCTATATCTGTAAGACAATCAGGAAGAAAAAAGTTAGAAAATTAGAACTACAGTTACACAAATTCCCTATTTTCAGAGACATACAGACCATTAACTGTGTGTTTTGACAGAAACATATAAAACAAATAAAGTGCTCATTACCAACACAGCTGTTGTTTCTTCTTTCAAATCCAGTTTCACATCCACGAGATTCACTAAACACCAGGAACCGAGCTGACGAAGAAAAAAATAAAAATAAAACAAGATCTGTATAATTATGTCTTTGTGTATGCATCCAGAAAATAAATCTCCAACACATTGATAAAGTTGAGCTCATATCAGACTTTAAAGAACAAATAAGTTTGCGCTTTTTTATTATTATTATTAGACACAAGTTTAAGTTAAGCAGTTTAATTTGGTACATTTCTGGATATCAAAACAAATCATCATATCCCAATTATTATGCACAGCCAGCTATAAGTATTAATTGCAGTGCTCGCAGTGCATTATGGGTATTCCCTAGCTCTTGAGTCTATGAAGGGAAGATCTTCCGGAACCAATGCTGCTGATAAGTGGGCGTCTCTATGCTTAAAAGATCCTTGAAGGCAGTTGTAAGGCTTGGAAGTTTATCCTTCGCTTCACACACAATCATTTGCACACATTCCAGTTCACAGAAGACATTGAAAACGAATCAGCACTGAGCTCTGCCAAGTGTATTACGAAAGTTCATTTTGAGAAGCAGCTTGCATCTGTTGTACACTGCAGTGCATTGTGGGATTGATTGAGTGCACTCAATAAGGTCCTATAAGTTTTTGTACACCACTACAAATGTCAGTCCCATCAGATAATGTTCTATATAAGGGTATATGGACGAGTGATTCACTAAAAAGAACTGACTCATAAGAGTCATTTCTTAGTGAATCGGACTGTACTAGTCGTGCTGGATTTGTTTTTGCGTGCAGTGCACGGGAACTCAATAGAAAGACGTGTTTTTTACAGATTTTTGACTGCACACAGTATTATCGTTAACGTGAAGATTCACCACACAGATGTGAAGCATCTACTCACCCAAAAGAAGAAGTGTCCACTTCAGCTGTGTGTTAGGAAACATTGCAACTGCTGTGAGATTCCTGTCTATTTACGCTTTAGTTTTTGATATATGAAATTCCTGAAGAAATCTGTATTTTAGTAAGTTTCTAGTTGACTCTTTCTTCTCCTCTGTTGTCTTTCAGTCTTCAGGTTTACTGAGGTCTGATAGACTTGAATAAGTGCAAAAATAATGCTCTGATAATGTCACATGCTGAGATGCAGGATGTTTTGTTACTTCCGATGTGACAAAAGTCAAAGTGCGAATATGAGCACATCTGAACATTCATGTTACTTATATGACACTATATCATTGTTTTTCTCTCAGACTGATCTCTTCTACTGCCTTACTTGACCATTGACCCCTAAACCAACTCATCATTAGATTTACAGACAAACATAATCTGAACCAGTCAACTAGCAACGACACATATCTTCACAAGCCACTTGTCAGTATAGACCCTTTTCATGTTAGTAAACAATGTGAGGTTTTTCTGTGTGCGGAGCTTAGCTGGAGGCAGAAAGAGCCCCCTGACCGCTTCACTAACACTAGCTATGAAGTCTGTTAGCTTGTTTCTTTAACAATAACTGGAGAAATTCAGATTTTACCTGCATATGTAAGGTATAGCTGCACTGTCCGGGACCGCGATTGTTATTTGAAAAGGTTAACTTTAACGGACGAAACCAGATTGGCCGACCTTACACGCTTTTACTCAAAGGATGGACGATCTGACAGGATTCCCTCCGGTTGAGTCACATCTAACATGTATAGTTAAGACAAACTCACCGTGTCTATCTAGTCATGAAGATGTGTATATAGTTCAATTTCAGCAGGCAACTATTTTTACAGCTACATTATTATTCTAGCCACAATTAATCACAACAATGTATATACAATTACATGTGATTAAGCATATAAATCATCAGTTTGTTGTTTTACACACATGCACACAGACATTATTTCATACACGACATGTGCATAAGAAATCTTTAGACGTGCCCATAACAACAAAAGACAATACTTCTAAACCTTTTCTGATAAGAAGTGTGCGCTGCAAACGCAAGCATTTTTGACGATGGTTTCTGTCCAGTCCACTCGTTTTATCTCGTTTACCCACAGCTGTCGTCGTTTTTTGTCTGGCAGTGGCATCAGGTATGCCTTAAAATGTCAAATTGGAGCCTCTACAACATTGATTCTGGCACCCAACATCACAACAAGATATTTTAAGCTCCTTGTGTAGCTGAATCTGTGCTGGTTTGAATTGGCTGCCTCCAGTTTTCGCTTTGTTTTGCCTCCAGCTAGCGCTGTGACGTAATTGTGACGTCGGCCCTAAAAGGGTCTATATTTCACTATATTATGAGGACATTCCCAGCTAACAGGAAACATTCTCAAAACTCTCTCTGAAAGCTGTGTTCAAACCTTCTTCCAGTAAAATTTATAGAATGTTCGTTCAAATTCCTCGGCTCTTTGCTAATGTTCTAAAAAGTTAACACAAATACGTTACATTTACATTTATGCATTTAGCAGACGCTTTTATCCAAAGCGACTTACAGTGCATTCAGACTATACATTTTTTTTTTTTTTTATCAGTATATTGAATACATGTATCAATACGTTATTGAAGCATGTATGTTTTTCTGAAATGCATTAGTTGGATATTACATTTTTTGGTTACTATTTGTTCAGAAGTAACATTTTTAGAACTTAAAGGGATAGTTCACTTTGAAATTAAAATTTGGTATCTATCAGCTTACCCCAAGGGCATCCAAGATGTAGGTGTCTTTTTTTCTTCAGTAGATCCAATTTTGATGTTTTTAGGTCAAACCGTTCTAGTCTGTCAGTCATATAATGGCAGGTATAGGTCACTGTCTCTATAAGAGGGAAAAAGAACATGCACAGAGAAATCCAAATTAAACAATTCCCCATCGTAACTACACACTGATGGCCTAAGACACGAAACGAGCGGTTTGTGTGAGAAAACTAACAGTATTTATATAGTTTTTTTACCTCTTGTACACAACCATGTCCAAGTGATCTGAGTGCACACACATCCGGTGTGTGACGTGTGTGTGTGCGCGCTCTGGCTCACGCTGCATTCACAAGGGGCGTCGGCTTCAACGCTTGACGGAGGGCGTGTCTGAAGCGTGGTGCTGACGCGACTTTTCAAGCGCCAACGGAGGCGTCAGCCAATCAGATCGCCTCATGAAAATACCCAATCCAGTTCATGCAACACCAGAGAAGTATGTGATTGGTTGTTGTAACTATGACGGCGCGTCAGCACCACGCTTCAGACACGCCCTCCGTCAAGCGTTGACGCCGACGAGCCAGAGCGCGCGCGCACACACACGTCACACACCGGATGCGTGTGCGCACTCAGATCACTTGGACATGGTTGTGTACAAGAGGTAAAAAAACAATATAAATACTGTTAGTTTTCTCACACAAACCGCTCGTTTCGTGTCTTAGGTCATCAATGTGTAGTTACGATGGGGAATTGTTTAATTTGGATTTCTCTGTGCATGTTCTTTTTCCCTCTTATAGAGACAGTGACCTATACCTGCCATTATATGACTGACAGACTAGAACGGTTTGACCTAAAAACATCAAAATTGGATCTACTGAAGAAAAAAAGACACCTACATCTTGGACGCCCTTGGGGTAAGCTGATAGATACCAAATTTTAATTTCAAAGTGAACTATCCCTTTAATAGGTACACTAGTAACACATTCTTAGAACATATTTTTGCTAGCTTGGTTATCATGGTGAAAACCTGGAAGAAGGACATAATTTCAGTTTCAGGGTCTTTTCTCTTCACTGACTTCACTTACACTGCATATATTCTCAACCAGAGAATCATGGGTCAGCTGAGTGTTGTTCTGATGAGGAAGTTCTTAACGACGTCAGTGTAAACAGCCAAGACAACAAGTGTCTAATTTTGTTGTAATTTCTGAGGAACTTTAGAGAAACTGGCATCACACATCACATAATCTGATTGACAGAAGCATTCAACACCACAAACAGAGCACGTTTTCTACCCGTCTGCACTCCACTTGCATAAAAAAGTCATATTTATAAAAAGGATTCTTCTGTATTGAGTCAAAATCTAAAAACCTCAACAAAACATTCTTCACTTCCACTACAAAGCCTTTTTAGGCAGAAAACACAGAAGAACAACATCCAACCTAATTACAGGTAATGGTGGAATTAAAGTGTAATTTCCGTTCGCTCAGACTCTTCTATTGAAG